>JASANF010012291.1:0-19906 GCA_030248245.1 Trissonchulus sp. WLG1_4 | reverse complement strand
GTGCTAATGCTACGCACGTCGATGTTCAACTGGTTTAGTCGGACTAAACTAAACCGTTTTCTTCTCTTGAGCTTTCCATATCATTTTGTGACTAAAGTCTGACCGAAAATTGCTGAATCATGAGACGAAATAGTTGGCGTGAATTCTGTGACTACTCGCTGTACTCTTGATGCTTGCAGCTCGTACTAATTTTTGTAATGAAATTGCGTGATTTTTTGAGTGGAATGCATAATAGCAGTATTACCGTATTACATTAAAACCAGTCTTAGGCATTCTATTTCAGTAATTTAGAACATCGTAACGAAAGCTTCTACACATATTACATAGGTTTGAACGTTTCCCTTAGACTGCATTTAGCAAGACTGAGCTAAGGACTGCCTTTATGCATTCCACCCTTTTTGTCTGAGGGTCCAGCCATCAATTTTAATTTCAGAAGTGCCAATCTGGAGAGCCTTCTGGACGACCGAGAGGACGCCCTGGAACGACTGCAGACGCGCTGTGCTGAGCTGGAGGAGACGCTGGGCTGTCGGGACACCGAAATTGCCAGCTGGCGCACTGCCGTCGACCAGTTGCGTCAGGAGCTGGAGGAGACGCAACAGAGGGCCGTGCCCAGCCAACAAGTGATTTATGGCAGTCGCAGTCCGACACCGTGTGCCAGTGGACGCAGCCCTAGTCCGGTCATGGAACAACAGCTGCAGACCTTTGAGGACGAAGTAGGACTGACGGCCGTTTGCACCAACCTTATTCTCGAGCTATTCTTATTCTCGTGCTATTCTCGAGTGCTGTTCACCATCTTACAACAATCAAAAATTATATTCAATCTATGGTGTTTAGTTAAGGTGGTAGTGTCGCCAAAGCAGTTTTGCTCATAGGCTGCAAAATGAGAACTTTTTGTTTTGAAATTGTACGTTCATTGAGAAACTAGTGAAATGCCATATGGTGTCAAATAAATACTGCCAGACACTAGACTACCAATATCTACCAATATTTTTAACCAATCACCATTGTGAGCCAGACATCACACAATAGAGACATAAAAGTTCAAAAAATCAAGCCAGATATCAGATTGGCCAGCTTGTGAAGTACATGTAATGTTTTGACGCACAATTTTTTGCCACAAATAAGAAAAATAAAAAATGAAGGCTCGTTTTTCTTTTGATTTCAAAATAAGTGTCTAAATTTTTTACAATTTATCATTATTGCTGTGAGTACTTCACAGTTTACGCACACTTTCACAGTTCAAATAGGCATTACTCCACAACCACTCAAGCAATTTGCACTAAATTTTGTGTGCATAAACTACAGCATATTTGCTTTTACTTTGCGTAAAGAATCTAAACAAAAAGTTTTTTAATTGTGACGAAATTATCGAATGTGAATAGGTTTTCAAAACGTCATTTTTCCGACTTTGCGACTTCACTCCTAACTGTATGCTGCATCAATTTTTCTAAAACTTGGCGGCAAAAATATTTGCCTTGTAACATGTTTTTAGAATATATAAAGAACAGTGACCTATCTTTCAGTGAAAAAGTTTTATAGTCGCGCAAAATCGACTGCTTTCGCGACACTACCCCCTTAATGGGTAGCCAGTATCGAGGAAACAGATAAAACAAATCTAATGAAAACTTCCTTAGGGTAAATGGAATTAGCTATTCTTGAGTTATTCTATTCTCGAGCTATTCTATTTTGGTGCAAGCCACTCTGAGTACACTAAAGTGCTCTGTTTTGTAGGTGTTATTGGTGGCGTGATTTTTTTTCACAATTTTGCCGGCTGAATAGTGAGTCGAGTTTTTCGGAAGCCAAGACCATTATGAGTGGCGGCTAATAATGACGATTGAACATAAACTTGCGCTGTTAAAGTTGGGGATATCTTTTTTCCACTTTTTTGTGTGATTAAAATTGTTCGAACTACAAAAACCCAATGGGTGGATTTCACAAAGGTGGTTTTACTAAACCATGGTTTTACGTACGTTTTTATATGATTTGCACATAATTTCATTACGAAATATCTCCTGATCGTTACGAATTTTGTGGATTTTCCTAAACCATGGTTTTAGCGCAGTTGAAATTTGAAACCTGCTACGCAGCAGGTCTCTGTTTTGCTGAAATTTCAGCTGAGCTAAAACCATGGTTTAAGAAAATCTAAGAAATTCGTAACGAATCAGGAGATATTTCGTAATGAAATTATGTGCAAATCATATAAAAACGTACGTAAAATCATGGTTTAGTAAAACCACCTTTGTGAAATCCACCCAATGAGAGTTGCAAATTATAATACATACAATAAAACGCAGGTTGGTCAAGTCTTCAAGTTTAATTGTAATATACCTGAAAACCTCACGAAACCTGTCCAGTGTATGTTTCAGCTCCTAATGGATATGACTGGCCCAAGTGAGCCTCGACCAGTGGAGGCCTGTTTTTCCCCTGGGCCCGACCCGGACGATTCCAACAGCATGCAAGTCGATCTAGACTCGTCGCCCGCTGGACCGACTACGACTGAGACTGCGTCTAGAGATACCGTCCAGTAGGTCGGGGGTGCTTGGCATACTTGTCCGTAAGCGTGTCCGTTTGTCCGTAGCGGGACTCGAACAATGTGTCTAAAGTCTAAGCTGTAACTCTATTGCAAAAATAATTGCGAGCTAACTATTGCGGAATATTTTTAGTCCATTTCAAACTAACCGATTTATTCCGCGCTACTCACCGAAATTTATCCATGTTAATTTGTTAATTATTTGTATTAATCATTAATTTTCATAGTTTGCTTACAGATCCGTTTCTTGTTGCAAATGTGTGGAGTATCAGACTCGAATCAGTGAACTGGAAGCGGAACTGAATGAAGGGAAAGAATCCATTGAAGGATACAAAGAACGTCTTAATATGAAGGTATTCCGAATAAGGACGTATTTGTTCTCCGAATCTACGAATAGTTTGAATGGTTTAAGGACAGTTTGCTGTTGCGTAGCTTTTGCTGAAAATTTATATTTTAATTTGTATTTTTTGTTTCATTTTCAAAATATATTGTTTTTAGTTGATGTTTTTTTATTTGAATTGTTAGAAATTAGAAATGCATTAGAATTAATTAGTGTTTCTGCAAAATCCAGAGTGTTTTGGCCAAATCAAGCGCCCATAGTTTTATTACGACATGTTGCCTAATTCGTTACGAATTTCAATTTCGTAGATTTTTTGAACCGTCGTCTTAGCTCATATTTTGTTTGAAAATAATTCAATCGTGCAGAACAGCAAGTCTCTTTTTTGCTGAAATTTTAGCTGAGCTGAGATCATCGTTTATGAAAATTTACGAATTTCATAATGAATGTGGCAATGTTTTTGGTAATGAAATTCTGTGCAAATTTTGTGAAAAGTGAAAACGTATTAAGACAATGGTTTAGCAAAATTTCCTTTGTGAAATCCATTCTGTGTTAATTTCATACGACCATGTATTCTGCTTGGGCTGTGTTTTAACAACAGCTCATCTGCATACTTTCAGGGTGATTTCGATCCCACCACAACGAAAGTGCTGCATATGCAAATGAACCCCTTGGATCAGGCTCATATAGAGCACGTTCATGAGTTGGAAACGCTCAAAGAGGTAATTTACTTAAAGCGAAATACGTCTAGATATAATATTATGCTCTTTGCTTTGTGTTCTTGAAGTAAATTCAGCAGTAGTCGTAAGTAGGGTACACTTTTTAGTTTTAGCTTAATGACAAACGCCATCGTCATAAGAAGTGGAACAATCAGTTTACGATTCACAGGATTCATATTTTAATTGATCTAGTTTGTATCTTATTCTCAGGGCCGCCTATCTGTGCCTACACTCCTGTGTTTATGCAGACGGTATTGATAAAAAATTTATTGACACTTTTAATACAGCAAACTTGAGCCCTTTTGTAAATATGAATTTACTCAATATTCATATTTCAGGAAAATGGTCAAATGCGTTTACGACTTGAAGCTTTCGAAGAGCAGCGTCAGAAAGCAGCCGAGCAGCAGTCAGAGGCAGGGGCCAGTGAGGTCAGGGAGGCAGAGGCTGACCAGGGGGCGTCCGCGTCCGACATTACTCTCTGCGTGGCGCAGAAAATGGAACAGACCGCTGCCGAACGACAGATTCAGGGTAGGGTAGAGAGAGAATAGGTCATACCAAGAGTACATAATAGTGGCTTCTGCATAGAGTGAGACACTAGGTATTATGTACTCTTGGTCATACTTCTTCTTAGTGCGTGAGAGAAAGTCCGTAAAACCCGATTTATACTTGTCCAGTGTCATTGTTCCTATCGTTTTGTCCCTAAGCTATTTCAGAAAAACTGCATAGCCCAATATGCCAATTGTTTGCATGACGATAGTTGAGGTCACTTCAAGACTGTATATTAGTAGCATAGGTTAAACGCATTTTGTCAATTTTTCACAGCAGCTAACCGAAATTCGTCCTTGTCCCTGTTCCTGTGTCCTTACGGACAACTATGAACCGGGCTTGAGCCAGAACAGAAAAGCACAGCCACAGCTGCAACCATGATCTTTTTTGTGCATATCTGCGGATCTGCCAGACTAGCTTACTCACCGAAAATTAAGAGCTGTATTTTCCGCAACGCATGATCAAACCTCATGGTTAAACGGCCATCTTTACGGACTAGTATGAAATGAACTAGGCTTTGATCTGGGGCGCCGATTGTCCGAATAAAACAGCAGAGCGTAGCAACACTAAGTGTGAACACACGCCCTAAGGGTCGATTCAGCAGACTTCAATAGGGCCTAAAGACAAAGCGCGTTTCGTCCGTTTTTTCGTTTTATAATTTTTTATGGCACACGGACATTGGGACAAGGTTGTGATTCATCCTTTTGGGCCGCATGTCCTATATGTTGCAGAGCTTGAAGCGGAGCTATCGAAGCAGCAGTCGTTGCAGCGGCGTTTTGTGGAGGTGCAGCGGCAGACGACCCTGCGCTATCGCGAGATGGCCAGCGTGCTGACGGGCTACCAGGTGAAGCTGAAGGAGGAGCACAGCCATCGCCAGGGCCTGCAGACCTACCAGGTCCACAGCATCTACACCACGCCAACCAACCACTTCCTCTTCCAAGTAAACAAAACACAAAAGGGTGGATTTCACGAAGGCGGTTTTACTAAACCATGGTTTTACGTACGTTTTTATATGATTTGCGCATAATTTCATTACGTAATATCGGCTGATTCGTTACGAATTTCGCTGATTTTCTTAAACCATTGTTTTAGCGCAGTTGAAATTTGAAACCTGCAGGACAGCAGACAGGTCTCTGTTTTGCTGAAATTTCAGCTGAGCTAAAACCATGGTTTAAGAAAATTTACGAAATTCGTAACGAACCAGGCGATATTGTAATGTAATTATGTCCAAATCATAATATAAAAACGTACGTAAAACCATTGTTTAGTAAAACCACCTTTGTGAAATACACCCATAATGTGTCTGTGTCATATTATAGTACATGACCATCGCCAGGGCCTGCAGACGTACGAAATTACGAAATAGTCACGACCTCAACTTTTAGTAGACATAATAATTTACTGATGATTGGTTTGATTGGTTGCTGTTTTTTGTGGTAGTTACTTTTCCCCCTGCACGGCCATACGGCTAAAACTATGAATTGACCAACATGCTTTTCTAAAACCAGGTTCGTACTTGTCCTTGGCCTTGTCAGTATCGTTTTGTCCCTAAGCGATTTCAGAAGAACTGCATAGCCAAGCCTTTATTATCATTATCATTAGCATTATCTTATTATTTGAAATGGCTTTCAGGAATAAGTTTGAACTTAAATAGATTGATTAGATTAGATTAATTCAATGGCACAGCATCATATCAGCACAAACGCAATGTAGTCTGAATATCAAGTGTGCTCTGAATTAATCCTATATCTAATCCGTTACTAATCCTAAAACCAATCTGCTAAATCCATTTAATCCATTTTGTAGCGATCTGACGGTGGCAGCGTGGAACTGCTGGAGAACGATTATGTGCGTGAGTGGCCGGATTTTGTGGAGGCCTACTTGCAGAGTGACAATTCCATCCCCGCATTTCTCAGCGCGGTCACACTGCAGCTCTACAATCGTAATAATCACTCCAATACATCCTCGGACACTGTCTCGCAGATTACATGATTTAAGCGGGTTCAGCGGCATCAAGAGTACATAATAGCGTCTCACTCTATATAGAAGAAGAGTGAGACACTCTCCAGCCTGTCCGTGTTCTAGCACAGGCAGATGCTCTGGTCGTTTTCAGGCTACATGTTGACATTCTATGCAACATGTGACTGGCCAATCAGCGCGTAGATTCCGTGCGTAACACACACATTTTTAATGTTTTTACAAGCAGACTATGAATAAATAATGAGTTATTAACCTTTATTCCTATCCCGTTTTATGATTGGAGCACGTGCACAGGCGTCTGCCAATCAGAGAATAGAAGCTCGCTTCTGATTGGCCAGTCACATGTTGCATAGAATGTCAACATGTAGCCTGAAAACGACCAGCGCATCTACCTGTGCTAGAACACAGGCAGGCTGGAGAGTGTCTCACTCTTCTTCTATATAGAGTCAGACGCTATTATGTACTCTTGGCGGCATACATGTGTGAACTGTGAAGTATGTGTAACAAGTGTGAATAGGGCGTCAAAACTAAAGTCTGACCAAAAATTGCTGGACCCTGTGACAAAAAGAAACACGCGATTTCATTACGAAAAGAACTAAATGCAGGCATCAAGAGTACAGCGAGTAGTCACAAAAATCACGCCACCTGATTTGCCTCAGGGTTCAGCAATTTCTGTTCAAACTTTAGTATAAAATACGTCGATGTAAAAAGTTTAATGAAATAGCCGCTCAACCAAAATGTGCACGCAGTCTCATTTCGCTTGTCCTGGACTTAGATATTTTAGTGGGGGTTGCTTGTCTTGACGTTTGGTAACCTGCATTCAACAAAACGAACATTTTCACGTTTTTCGTAAAAATGTGAATTTTGCGCATTTTTGGAGTATTCTACAGTCATCAGTGGCAGATGTTGAATTTCAATCTTTTTTGTCAGTAACAAGGAGGGGGGCTTGTGCCGATTTGTCAATAAATTATTCTGAAAGGGGGCTTGTCTAGGAATCACATATCTGAGAAGGGCTCGCGTCCCCACCCTTAAGTATGTCCGTCTGTGGTATCGTATACGTGTATAGTATGGAGTGAAATAACTGTATATTTAATTGTGATATGTTTGGTATTAAATTTTGTAATTTCAACATGTTGTCGTACAATAAATAGGACATTTCGGGGTTCTAAAAAAGTGTAACTTTAATCTCGGTCTGGGTTTTTTTCGCTGGCAATTTTTTGCAATGTTGCGAAAAGCTTGAAATTTTTTTGAAAAATCAAATTCTTTTTTGCAGACTGACTTTTGTTACTTAATGCAGTAGATTTTACATTTAAATGTTAACAAAACATTATTACGCCTGCACAGGAGGATTAAGACTGACGCAATTTTTACCCGTTTTGGCAAAAAGCAACGATTTTCACATTTTTATTCAAATGTATGGAGCCGTCCTGAGAATTTTGTGTAATTTTTCACAATTTTCACAATCGATGTTCAGCCGTAAAACAGTTTAAGACTCGGCCAATGACCAAGTTAGGCCTTAAAATGCAAACATTTTGAAGTGTTTCTTAATTATGTCACCTCCGACCCCTATTATACTGTCTATTAGTGTTACATGCAGTCGGTATGATGATACATGGAAGAAAATGTGTTCCACTTACAGTCACTACTCAGTAGAAACATCAAGTCACAAAGTTGCACGAGTCTGGGCCTAGCGGATCAGAAAAAGTCGGAGAAATTTTCAATTTTTAGGCCAAATTTGGTCAATTGGGGACGTATCAGAAATGTTTTCCGACTAAACCACAAAAATCAGCACATAGATCTTACGTGTTCACCTCCACTGCGTCAAAATTTTTTCGCAATTTTGCGAAAAGGTTCGAAATTTTTTCGCAATCAATTTTTTTTCGCAATTGCGAACGTTTTTGCGCAAAAAAACCAAGATCTCGGTGTAACACGCTCGTTTTAAATGAGTATATAGAACATTGATCAGAGATTCAGGTCTTAGATTGCTTCTTAGGGTCGATTTTTACTTAGCCGTATGTCCGTTTAGCCGACAAAATGACGAAATAATGACGTCCGTCACAGGCGCTGGCTGATCCACTGCACTAGGCTCTTAGTGACGTCGCTCTGCAGGCTGAATGGGCATACGGATAAAAGTATGAATCGAGCCTTAGGGAAATGCTGGCTGCCCACCCCGGCAGGGTGGCCCAATACCTGAGAGAGATCGGCCTTTTCCAAGGTCGGCGCATATAGCGGGAAAACCGCTGCACTCCCGAAGAAAAGAAGAAGCCTTAGGGAAACGCGTGTTAGAGAGAGAGTATGTATGTACTGAAATGTACGTGTATTTTAGACGAACATTCTACTTAGACTGGGTTTAAGTTAAACACCTGTGAATCCCCCATACTCGTTTAACTCAACAGAACCAACTGCGAAAGTTTAGCGTTTTAGCGAGCAAAAGTTTATTGACGAATCGGTTGAAATATAATTGAGCGAGAGATTACCATCCGTGTTATGTGAATATTTTTCGCAGCTTATCGACAGTTATACTATTGGACCTTTATCACAAATCGAGCAACGGTGTTGAATTTTATTTCACGATGATTATTGCCATGGAAATGTGACAAAAATGTTTTACATAGTAACGAAACAAACATTTAAAAAACATTCCACATCAACTATAAAAAAAGTCAGGTTCACTTCAACTTGTGTTCTTCAGCGGCCACTTTTTCTTGCACTAGCTCCCAGTCAACTTCGTACTGAAAATGACAGATTATTTTTGTTAACTTGTTTAATTCTACAAAATTGATTAATACCTATTTGTGAAACTAACCTATTTGTCAAACTAAACTGACTAAAATTAAGGTTCATTTCATCAAGAGTACATAATAGCGTCTCACTCTATATAGAAGAAGAGTGAGACACTCTCCAGCCTGCCTGTGTTCTAGCAAAGGTAGATGCGCTGGTCGTTTTCAGGCTACATGTTGACATTTTGTGCAACATGTTACTGGCCAATCAGAAGCGAGCTCCTATTCTATGATTAGCCAGACGCCTGTGCACGTGTCCAATCATAAAACGGAATATAGATAAAAGGTTAATAACTCATTATTCATTTATTGTCTGCTTGCAAAAACATTAAAAAAGGTTTGCAAATACCTTTGGGGATATTTTGGCAAACTTTCAGCGAAATTGATTAACAAACTTTTAAGAAATTGAGAAAAGTTTATATCTCAAAAGTTTCTCAATCAATTTCGCTGAAAGTTTACCAAAGTATCCCTAAAGGTATGTATTTGCAAACCTTTTTTGGCCAGCCACATGTTGCACAGAATGTCAACATGTAGCCTGAAAACGACTAGCGCATCTGCCTGTGCTAGAACACAGGCAGGCTGGAGAGTGTCTCACTCTTCTTCTATAATAGAGTGAGACGCTATTATGTACTCTTGATTTCATTCTTTTACTGCTGAGTTGTTGAGGTCGATTCATACTTACAGCCGTATGTCCGTTCAGTCGACAAAATTACGAAATAATCCCGATACCTGCTCATGTTGAGTGGCTTGATTATTTAGTTATTTTGGTCGGCGAAACCATATAGACAGCTGTAAGTTTGAATAGACCCCATACTTAAATATATAATTTAAGTTTTTAATACTGTGAAGAGTCTGAATAATGATCTAACTTCTTTTTCTGCATCGATGAAGCTCTTCAAAGTTTCCTGTTTCCCGAACTCTTCCAGTGATCGTTTTCGATAGGCCAACACCGTTTCCACGTGAGTCTTGTGCTTCAGGGCTAACTCCAGAGCTCTGAAATATAACCAAGGTCGAGTCATTGGAACGGTCGCTTCACACTCACGTGCTTTTGTCCTATGTCCTAAGCCTAATTCATACTCACGTCCTGTGTCCATAAGCCGTATGTCTGTTCGGTTGGCAAAATTACGGATTAAATCCGGCCGGGAGTGGCCGGAAAATTTCCTGAAATTTCGGGAAATTACCAGAGGTACTTTTCCGGAAACTTCCGGAAAATTTCCAAACCGGTGTCACGGTGTAAATTTTCCCCCGGTGTAAATTTTCCCCCCGGAAAAATTACCCCGGTGTAAATTTTCCCCCGGGAAAATTTGCACCGGGGTAGATTTTCCGGGGGGAAAATTCACACCAATCATATAATTTGACTGTTTTGAACTTATTTTTTCAAAACTGGCAATTTTGGCAATAAATTCATAGATGTATTTTTATCTATTTTTGTTTATTTATTTTATCTTTTATTTTTTAATTTTCATGTTAGCTTTATTTGTCGCGAAATTAATTGAAAAAAGTGCATTTATAATAAGGGCAAAAAAGGATTTATGGTCTTTGGTCGTGCCATTTTTAAGGCAGCATATAGACGGTAATTGTATTACATCCGCTATAGCCAATTCGCCTCGCACGTGGCGCTGCGACTCATCGCCAGGGGCAATTTTGGCGACTTTAAGGGTTGATTCATACTTTTGTTACAAACGGATGAACGGGCGTCCAGATATAGTGAACGGCAGACCGGAGTTCTTACTTTCAGCACGTTCAGCACTAAACGGCACAATTTCATTTTGTCATATGTCCGGCAAGTGCAACGTTAAATTCAGTTCAACTCTGCCGAAAGGCATACGGAGTACGAACAGACAAACAAAGTATGAACAAGCGTACATAATAGGGAAGAGTATGACACTCTTCCCTATTCTAGCTAATCGAATGCTCCCACGAATGTCACACTCTTCCTTATTATGTGCTCTTGGTATGAATCACATGTAAGACTTCACCGGGAGCATTTGTCCGTATGCCCGTACTTCCGTATGTATTAATGTTTTATTTTAATGTTTTAATCAAAAGTGAAATGACTGAAACAAAAGCTCTAATACCGTTGGCAGAGTCGTTATCCGCTGCGCTGTTTTATTGGAATCGCAAGCATTAGAGTCTGAAGGGACTTTGATTTAATAGACGTTTCCTATACCTATTGTTTTTGCTAAATTGCATCGAAAATTTTTCGACAAGAAAATAGTTCCAATAAATTTGAAATTTTGCCGCAATATGCGCTTCAAATGAAAACTCTTATTGATTCCAAGCAAGTTTTCTTCATTTACGATCAAAATAGTTGCTGAATACAATTACCCTCTAAATGCTACCTTAACAAGTAGGCCCCTAAAAGGGGCAAATTCCGCCATGGTGGCGTGAAATTTTATGCAGACTATAGTATATGAAGTAAAGCATTACTTGCATAGCACACATATTAGAGCAGTAAATTTCTGGGGCTACGGAAACTAATTCAGTACTCGGTAAACATGGATTCAGTGTTCACGTCAAAGCGAACTAACTGTGAATGCAGTTCTATACTAGTTGAGTTAGTGTTTGGGCGAAAGCTACACTTTGTACATAGTTTGTTGGCCAAGATACATATGGCTGGCGTTTGGTTGGGCCCAATCTAACTCTCGTTGGCCAAAATATGATTACCATTTGAGCCAAAATTGACTCCATTTGTTGGCCAAGAAATGGTTACTATTTGGACCAAATCTAACTCCGTTTGTTGGCCAAAATATGGTTACCTACCGTTTACGCCAAATCTTATTTAGTTTGTGGGCCAGAATATGGCTACCATTTGGGCAAAATCTTATTCCGTTTGTTGGCCAAGATATGGTTACCATTTGAACCAAATGTAACTCCGTTTGTTGGCCAAATCTTACCCCGTTTGTTGGCTAAGATATGCTTATGTACCATTTGGGCAAAATCTAACTCCGTTTGTTGGTCAGGATATGGTTACCATTTGAACCAAATCTAACTCCATTTGTTGGTCATGAAGCGGTTACCGTGTTGTAGTGTTTGTGACCGGCCGCAAAAGCCGCCGGCCGGCTCGCTCCGAACGGCGGCCGGGCCGGCGGAGAAGTTCGGCCGGCTGTGAACGGCCGGCCGGCCGGTAAACGCCGGCCGGCCGGCCGCAGCGGCGAATTTTGGATAAAACCAATTGATCCAAGTCCAGAGTATTATTTTGGCATAAACTTAATCTGCCGGATTGTTATGCCGGCCTAATTTTGTCAGTCGGCTAAATCTGGTTGGCCGGCCGGCCGGCCGATTTTGACCGACCGGCCGGCCGGCTGACTTTAGCCGGCCGGCCGGCCGGCTTTTCCCGGCCGGCCGGCCGGCCGGCGGCGGGTTTTTTCGGCTGGCCGTCCGGCCGGCCGGCCGGAGCCGGGGCGACAATCAGGCCGGCTTTCCGAAATTCCGGCCGGTCACAAACACTACCGTGTTGGCCAAATCTTACTTAGTTTGTTGGCCAATATATGGTTATAATAAGGTTCGGTTCTAAAGGTTACACGGTTACTAACGGTTACACGGTTACCGGTTACACGGTTACTAACCGGTTACACGGTTACTAACTTCACGGTTACTACCGGTTACACGGTTAAAACGGTTACTACACGTCAAGAAGCAGAGAGGGATCTTTACTAAGCAGCATCAGCCCAGAGGAATGACCCAGGGAAGATACGAACCACCCATCTCTAAATCTGCAGACCAGCAAGCTACCATTGAGCTACTGGGACAATGCTGAGCTATCAGTATAAATGCTTTTTTACCTATATCTTGCAGAACGCCAAACGAACATTTTCTTAACGGGTACACGAAGTCGGAAAACGGATAGTGTAACCGGTTTACACTATCCGTTTAGAGTAACCGTTTACACTATCCGTTTAGAGTAACCGGTTACACTATCCGCGGTTACTGTGTCTTAATGTGTTACACGCTCTAACCGCTAAGTAACCGCGGATAGTGACCTCTAACCGTGTACACGCTAAGCTTAGCGTGTACACGGTTACACGCGTGTACATGGTTCGTACCGTGTAACCGTGCCCAGCCCTAGTTTGGGCCAAATCTAACTCCGTTTGTTGGCCAAGATATGGTTACCTACCGTTTGGACCAAATTTAACTCCGTTTGTTGGCCAAGAATGGTTCCTCCGTTTGGACAAATCTACTGTTTGTTGGCCAAGATATGGTTACCTACCGTTTGGACCAAATCTAACTCAGTTTGTTGGCTAACGGTTGAATGCTATCGCTATGTAACTCAGGTGTCGGCAAACGTGGGATCATTGCTAGTGGCTTGGGGCCTTGAGCCAAAGAGCCGCACTGAGTTGGTTGGCTACGGTATGCTCAACTTCACACTGTTCACAGTTTGATAAATAACTGGTAATTCAGTTACTTACTGGCGAACATGTGACCATTGCTTGAGCCCCAAGTCTAACCTTACCTATTTTGCTGGCCAAAATATATATAGTCATTGTTTGACTTGACTGTTTGAGACAAGCCTACTTTGTTAGTTACATGCAGTTAATCGGTGAGCGAAAACTACACAGTTACAGTTGAGCCAAAGTTTTTGGCAAAGCAGATCGGACCATAGCTTTTGAGCCAAAGCTAATCCCAGTTTGTAGACCAAGGACATAAGCCATGTTGGCGCTCGAAATTAAGTTACAACTGAGGTTTAGCTGCGATCTGCCTTTTAACTAACTTTAACTAGGTTAATCAAACTTTATGAAGCTAGGATCAAACCTCAAGCCCTGACTTATTTAGCGCAGTCCACTATAGTCAGCCCGTACTCCGTACTACACAGATTTTAGCTAACAGCTAAGCCGATTTGGTGGAGTACATTGGTACACACACACAGTCCACACTCCACCGTTAGTTTGAGCTGCACCGGTCCACGGATTTTCTTCAATACGACTCTGCGTTGGCTTTTCTCATACTTCCTGCCACCACAGCCACGACGATGACTTCGAACTCAATGCAACGAACAAACCGACTAATTTCTGGCTGAGTGACTGAAATACCCGACAGTAAAACTGATTTGCATATTATACCATACATTAATACAGTCCCTACCAATTCGATTGGATGCCGTATCTTGTACGCAGGCTGTTGATTGGCTTAAAACTGTCCAAAGTATCGTATTGGCTGGCCATTGTCCAACCTGTCCATCAAGTTCCAGACAGCCAAGGGGGGCCTAGACCTGAAGACTATACATAATCGCCCTACAGGCTACAGAACACTCTAGTAACTAACAGACGTGGAACAATGCAGTAGGTATGCACTGTGTTTAACGGCAACTAGTGCTCATTGTGAGCTGGGCATGAGCCCAAACATGGGCACGGTTAATAAACTCATTTTTGGGTGGTCGGGATTGGAAGTTTGTGGAGTTTGCTGCCGGGGGAAAGGTCGCCTAGAGGGTTTTTGTGTGTTTGTTTTTCGTTGGGGTTTTTTTTTTCAGGTTTAGGTTAGTGGGTTAGGTGCTCCTATACTCAGAAAAAACCTCCTCAAAAAAGAAGTGTTTTTTTGTGAAAGAGAACATAGATTTTTTCTTTAAGAGTACAGCAAGTAGTCGCAAAAGTCAAGCCACTAAAATAAGTAAGTGGCGCACGTATTTTTTGTCAGACTTTAGTTCTGGCTTGCTCTCTCTTGGTTTGGGGCTTGGTATTTCCGCTGTTGTCTGAGCTCTAGCTTTGCCCTTTGCTTTTCATTCAAGGGCTTAGTTTGTCCTCTGTTATCTGGGATATGGCTTGTTTGTGCGCTGATTTCTGGTTGGCCTGTTGTTTTCCGTAAACTACTGCCATTTTTTTACTCAAAATATGAAGAATGAGTGATAAAATATTTCTTGCGGTGTCATGTCGATCTCAATTTAAGACAAACCCCGTATGTATCCTATAGAGTTAGGGGGGGGGGGGGGTTCTCCTCGTCTTGTGGGAGCCATCCCCCCCTTCCAAAGAAAAAAAAGGACTGCTTTGTCCGTGTGCCCTGTCCGTTTGTCCGTATGCCCTATTAAGTATGATGATATCCTTTCATGCAGTAATTCCGTTTAGCCACAACAAAGATGCGACTTGAGAGTGCTCAATTAGTATATATATTATATAATGGCAAATGGGTTTGCTATCCTTTTATGCCAAACTTCACGTAAAGACGTAAACTACGTTAACAGCACACCGGCTTTGCCCTGGAAAGGGCATTTGGGATACACGTTTTCCATCAACTGTTTGCAAATTGTGCCGGCACGACGGTAATCTACTGTTAACGGTCCATGTCGACCGCCACATCCGGCTCCGCTCCATCAGTCAATCTTCCTTCTTCCATTTCCGCTGATGTTTCCCTGGCCTCTTGAGAGCCGCCGCCCGCCACCACCGCCACCGCAAAGAACTGACAAAAAGACTCTGCTCCCAACTGTGGTAACTAATTTGCATATTTTGCTAAGGCTCCGCCCATTGCAACTTAATTGGCTGTCTTGTCAGATACGTAAACTATAATGCTGCTCATTGGCTGAGAATTTTGAACTAATTTGCATAAGTACTTCATTGGTTTGCAAATTCAGTGGCTGTCATTCAAGCCCCAGACAGGCGAGGGGGGCTTGGGCATAAATATTTAAAACTGCCGGAAACAAACGTTGCGTACGTACTAAAACGACAAAATATAAATTTAAATTCAGATAATCGGTAGGTAGTTCTCAACATTGTAGTTGTTTTTATTTTCACGTAAAATTTTCAATTTCAGGCCCCCATTGGCAGAAAAAAAAGACTGCTATATATTAGGCCTATGGTAAGCATAGGCCCTCTGGTGGCTCGTAGCACCAACTGTGTACTCTTGGTGCTACGAACCTTTTCCAAATATTCCGCCTCTGGGCGGAATAAAAATGGGGCACGGCCCGACAATAATTCTTCCTTTCCCTTTTTTTTGTATTTTTTTTTTTTTTATTTCGCCGCCAAAAAATGCTGATGAGAATAAAAAAAAAAAAAAGATAAAATAAACAAAAATAGATAAAAACAAATGAATTTATGGCCAAAATCGCCAGTTTTAAAACAAGTGGGTCCCTAAAAGGGACAAATTCCGATGTTGTGGCCTGAAATGTTTGTAGAGTCACGTGTTTGTAATAAATGTTTTGTCAGCAACATTAGTAGAAGCATGTACTTGAACAAAACAGGAAAGCTGTCTGGGCCAGAGCTAATTCAGTTTGTTAGGAAAATCAGCACCACTTTTTTTATGCAAACGCTAATCTTAGTCTTTTGACCACATCATGGACACTTCCTGCGTGAGCCTCATCAACGTAACTTTTAGACTCGATTCATACTTACAGCTGTATGTTCGTTCATATTTCATCCGGCGAAATTATGAAACAATCACACCACTAGTAATAGTGGATATCAGATTGTGACGTGATTATGTCGTAATTTTTCGAACGGACATACGCCAAGCTACAACGACGCTGTAAGTATGAATCGGCTCTTATCAGTGGAGTTAACTTAGTGGGCTCTGTGTTTGTTTAAGATGCTGAGCTTTTGACCATAATTATTGTTGTCCCAGTTCAGTTTTGCGCGTTTGTGGTTCGCCCTATGTCGGTCACTTCAGTTGTCGCTTAAGCCTGTTTCACACGATGGGGAAAACGCGTGGGGTGCCCCTTGGGGTACCCCATGGGGTGCCACATGGTGCCACATGATGCCCCTCGGGGTGCCCCCGAGGGGCACCATGTGGCATCGTGTGACACCCCATGGGGTGCCCCGAGGGGCACCATGTGGCATCGTGTGACACCCCATGGGGTGCCCCGAGGGGCACCATGTGGTATCGTGTGACACCCCATGGGGTGACCCGAGGGGCACCATGTGGCACCATGTGGCATCGTGTGACACCCCATGGGGTGCCCCACGTGGGGAAAATCAGTATCGCTCGCCGTGCGTTTTTCCATGTGGCACCACATGCGACAGCCAATTAGTAAGCACTGTTGATGATCACGTGACTTTATACAAATGCTTAAAGGACAATTTTAGGGCTTAAACTCAATCATTTTAGTTAATTTTTTTCACATTTGGTTAGTCTATTACGGCTTTTACGAATACGTAGCTCATGAATTATATTTAAGTAAGCTACAAAATTTAAATAATTTTTATTCCGCCTAAAGGCGGAATATTTGGAAAAGGTTCGTAGCACCAAGAGTACATGCTTGGTGCTACGAGCCACCAGAGGGCCTATGCTTACCATAGGCCTAATATATGGCAGTCTTTTTTTTCTGCCATTGGGGGCCTAAAACTGCGGTACTGACCTGAAATAGAAAACAATAACCATATTTAGAGCGAAGTACGTATGGTCTAAAATTAAATTTAAATTTTGGATGTTTTACTACGTAAATATTCTTTTTTGGCAGATATAATTATTTAATTCCAAGCCCCCCTTGGCTGTCTGGGCTTTGACGGACAGTGGTCAAATTGGCCAGCCAATCCAAAACATATGCAAATTAGTTTTTAATGATCAGCCAATCAACATGCCCTGTCGTCTACGTACATAAAATGTCAGCCAATGCGTTTGAAATGGGTGGGGCGTTCATTGGAAAATATGCAAATTAGTTTCACTGTTAGGGTCAGTCAGTCGTCTCGTCAGTCAATCAGTTCATTGCCGGCAGTGGAGGCAGCCGGCGGCAGCAGTCAGCACTCAACACGCAGATGCCAGGAGCAGAAGAGCTCAGAAGACGCTTTTTGCAGGAGATGCCAACAACTCAGCAGGAAGAGACAGGATCTGATGGAGTGCTGATGAGCTGCTATGAGATGGAGTGGAATAGTCGGAGCTACCCCAAATGCCCTCTTCAGGGCAAAAGATTGGTTTCGGTTTGTAGATTTAGGTGCAAGTAGGACAGTAGCAGAGTATACACAAAACTGTAGATGCTCTGAATGTATTAAGTACATTTCAAAATTTTGCGGGCTGAAAGTCACAAGCAGTTGATCACTGAATAGGTTTGCAAGAGCTACTCTTTCAGATAGGATTAGCACAGTTACATATAAGATAACTCTGGATAACTGAACTAAGGAGAAGGACCTCTGGATAACTGAACTAAGGAGAAGGACTCAGTCTCACACAGTTTACAATTGTTTCTTTTGGGTTGGTTTAAGTAATTCGACATGACATCGACAAGAAAAGCTATACAACGGGCTAACCAAAATCAGCGCACTGTCCAGAACACACAAATCAAAACCCAAAGCATCAGCAGGCGAAATTTGAGCACAAACAGCGGACAACCCAAGCCCTCTTTAGCCACTAGGGGTAAAGCCAGAGCCGGACAGCCGAGATACTAGCGGACGAACCGAGACTCAAAACAACAGTTGACCAAACAAGAGCTAAGAGAACAGCACACAAACCAACACTCTAAGCAACAGCGGACAAAACTAGAATTGAGACAACGGAGGACAAACCAAGACTCTAAGCAATAGCGTACCAAACTAGGGCTAAGAGAACAGCGCACAAACCAAGACTCTAAGCAACCGCGGAGCGGACCAAACTAGGGCTGGGCACGGTTACACGGTACGAACCGTGTACACGCGTGTAATCGTGTAGACGCTAAGCTTAGCGTGTAAACGGTAAGGGCTCACTATCCGCGGTTACTTAGCGGTTACAGCGTGTAGTGTACACGTTGAGACACAGTAACCGCGGATCCTGTGACCGTTTACTCTAAACGGATTGTGTAACCGGTTACTCTAAACGGATAGCGTAACCGGTTACTCTAGAACGGATAGTGTAACCGGTTACTCTAAACGGATAGTATAAACGGTTACTCTAAACGGATAGTGTAACCGGTTACACTATCCGTTTTCCCACCTCGTGTACCCGTTAAGAAAATGTTCGTTTGGCTGCTGGATTTATACAAAGCCTACAACCGAACACAAGTGATTTGCCTGTGTGTTACTTCATATACGTATGTGTGTGCAAGCTATATTATTCAAGATATATAAAAGCATTTACACTGACAGCTCAGCATTGTCCCAGTAGCTCAATGGTATGTAGCTTGCTGGTCTGCAGATATAGAATTGGGTGGTTCGTATCTTCCCTGGGTTATTCCTCTGGGCTGATGCTGCTTAGTAAAGATCCCCTTCTGTTTCTTGACGTTTAGTAACCGTTTAGTAACCGTGTAACCGGTTAGTAGTAACCGTGTAACCATATAGTAACCGTGTAACCGTTTAGTAACCGTGTAACCGTTAGTAACCGTGTAGCCGTTTACACGGTTAGTATCCGTGTAAACGGTTACACGGATACTTGTGTAAACGGTGTACACGGTTACACGGATAATTAGCGTGTACACGCGGATAACAGCAGTAACCGCTAGTTAGCGTGTACACGCGGTTACTAGCCTTTGAAACGAACCCCGTGTACACGGATAGTGATTTTGTAACCGTGCCCAGCCCTAGACCAAACTAGAGCTGAAACAACAGCAGATAAACCAAAACTTCAAGCAACACCGGACCAAACAAGGGCTATAAGGGAACAGCGCACAAACCAAGACTCTAAGCAACAGCGGACCAAACTAAAGCTGAAACAACAGCGGACAAACCAAGACTCTAAGCAACAGCGTACCAAACTAGGGCTAAGAGAACAGCGCATAAACCAAGACTCTAAGCAACAGCGGACCAAACTAGGGCTATAAGGGAACAGCGCACTAACCAAGACTCTAAGCAATAGCGGACCAAACTAGGGCTATAAGGGAACAGCGCACTAACCAAGACTTTAAGCAACAGCGGACCAAACTAAAGCTGTAACAACACCAGATAAACCAAAACTTCAAAAAACACCGGACCAATCTTGGGCTAATAACAGCGCACTAACCAAGACTCTAAGCAACAGCGGACAAAACTATAGTTGAGACAACAGAGGACAAACCAAGACTCTAAGCAACAGCGGAACAAACTAGAGCTGAGACAACAGCGGACAAACCAATACTCTAAGCAACAGCGGACCAAACTTGGGCTAAGAGAACAGCGCATAAACCAAGACTCTAAGCAACCACGACCAAACT
>JASANF010012289.1:0-19011 GCA_030248245.1 Trissonchulus sp. WLG1_4 | reverse complement strand
TTTGCAGCAATGTAACTGGGAGATCCACACCCGGATTCAAACCGTTTGGTGGCGGATGAGTCCCACGACTAGATTGGCCTATCGCCTTCTAAACCCTACAACGCGCCTCTCCAGCTACATGCTGTGCGATTCCTGACTACACGTAGCAAATTAGTCCCACGACTAGGTTTGTCACTACTTATGCAATCGTTCTGCGCAAATATAACCAAATAAGTAAGGCCAGATGGGTCCCACGACCAGATTGGCCTAGCCTAACCTACTTAGCTATACTAATAGTCGTCATATCGGGAATATAATAGGTACCTAAGGCCAGATTTGTCCCACGACAAGATTGGCCTATCCCCTAGTACCTAAATACGTAACAATCGATACTATAATTACTAGGTACCTACGCCAAGGTATAGGTCCCACGACCAGACTGGCCGAGACATGGGCACCTAGAATAACTAAATCCGATATAATTAGTCACGTTTTGGCTCCATTATGCTCTCAAACTCTCTCCCCACTAGCTATGTTACCTAGAACCTGATGAGCTCCACAGCTAGATTAGCCGAGTTCCAAGTACATAACTAGATCACTACCTTCGCAACACTGATTCCACACCTACAGACACATGCTCGGACCTGATTAGACCCACGACTAGATTGGTCGAGCCCTTACACATATACCATAGGTGAAACCAGCAAGCAACTTGAGCGCACTTTTATTATAATTTATAGAACTGAAAAATGCATTAAACACCAAGCATGAATTTAAAAAAAATTTTTTCCTTGGCAGTCCTTGCGAGTACAACACAGAAAGACATATTTGGAGAACAAAACTAACCCTCAAACCACAATGTTTTATCTAAATTTGGCAATTATGATCTTTTGTCCGTAACTGAAAAATAGTGGGCAAATGATTTTTACAGTGACTTGGACAGGTGCAGTACTGAGAAAGACGTATTTGGAGAACAAAACTAACCCTCAAAACACAATTTTTAATCTAAATTTGGCAATTATGATCTTTCGTCCGTAACTAAAAAATAATGGGCAAATGACTTTTACAGTGACTTCGACAGGTGCAGTACTGAGAAATACGTATTTGGAGAACAAAACTAACTCTCAAATTACAGTTTTTGACTCGATTTTGGCGATTATAAAGTTTTGTCCTTAACTGAAAAAATAGTAGGCGAGTGACTTTCACAGTGACTTGGACAAGTGTAGGACTCAGAAAGACATATTTGGGGAACAAAACTAACTCTCAAAACACAATTTTAATCGAATTTCGACAATTATTATCTTTTGTTCCTAACTGAAAATATAATGGGCAAGTGACTTCCACAGTGACTTGGACAAGTGTAGTACTCAGAAAGTCATATTTGGAGAACACAACTAACTCTGAAAACACAATTTTTGATCGAAATTTGGCAATTATGATCTTTTGTCCGTAACTGAAAAAATAGTGGGCAAGTGACTTTCACAGTGCTTTGGACAAGTGTAGTACTCAGAAGGGCTTTTTTGGAGAACAAAACTAACTCTGAAAACACAACTTTTGATCGAACATGGCAACTATGATCCTTTGTCTGTAACTGAAAAAATAGTGGACAATTGAATGTCACAGTGACTTCGACAAGTGTAGTACTCAGAAAGACATATTTGGAGAACAAAACTAACTGTCAAAACACAATTTTTGATCGAATTTTGGCAACTATGATCTTTTGTCCGTAACTGAAAAAATAGTGGGCAAGTGACTTTTACAGTAACTTGGACAAGTGTAGTGCTAAGAAATAAATATTTGGAGAACAAAAGTAACTCTCAAAACACAATTTTTAATCAAATTTTGGCAATTATGGTTTTTTGTCCGTAACTGAAAAAATAACGGGAAAGTGACTTTCACAATGACTTGGACAAGTGTAGTACTCCGATAGACATATTTGGAGAACAAAACTAACTCTCAAGGGCGCTCCGGGAATCAAGGATTTGGGCAGTATTTTTTAAAAACAGCCAAAATGACCTATCATTCTTGAAGGAAAGTTGCCCAAAATACAATTTCTGATGTTTTGACGTGCATATTTCCATAGCAAAAAATTTGAAAAAAATTGGACAATTTACTGATTTTATTCGACATTTACACAAATTCAGCAAGTAAGCCAGTGCATCAACGCTTTTTGAGGTTTTGCAAACAGACGATACGTAATTTTTATGAGTCGTAATGAAAAATTAAAACAATTTTATTGCGTTTTGTGCAAAAAAAATTGCACAAGAAACCATTTTCAGAAGCAGTAGACTCAAATATAGGCTGTGTGAATACAAAACCAATTTTTCGGCATTCGATTATAAAATGCTGGTAAGATATTTTTCTACAAAATTTTGCACAAGTATAGCCGTAGGCTCTGCGCAGTTGAACAATTTTTTAGTATTTTAAAATAAAGCTTAGAAATGTTTTTATATGAATTTTATTGCTCAGAATTCGACTTCGAAAACACATAATGACATTTTTTATCCAAACCTGACATATATGTTAAAAACCAAAATAATGTTCAACTAGAAAAGCACATAAGCTACATTTTGGTATATAAAGTGTGACTATACGCAAAGTATAAGCAGAGTTATCGTTTGCCGAAAATTCACTCACGTTTGGTGCTCTGGGAGTCACGTGACATGATCACGTGATTTGAAATTTTGCCTCCAGTGTTCCTTTGTGCCATGCTACATATATGTATAGTAAAGTTTGACATTTGCCAACTTTTTTGCCAATTTTCGATGTAACCCCCGATTCCCGGAGCGCCCCCTTAAGGGGGCGCTCTGAGTAACTTCCAATATATCAAATTGCTATATTTTTTGCTTCTTGCTGATACGACTTTTTTTGCTTAAGTGCAATCAAGATGAACACCAGGCAAGCATTTTTGCAAAGTTTGATGAGCCTCGGAACATTTTAGCAAATCTTATGACTGCATTAAAATTGAAATTTTGAAAAATTTGACTAATTTTTGAAATGACGTAGCTCAATATTGCCTCAACCAAATTTAACAATCTATAGCTTAAATTAAAGACAATTATCTTGCCGAGATGCCAATTTTGTCGAATTTTCATTACCGGCGACAAATTTTTAGTTATTTTAATTTCTATGAAAAGTGACGTTTTAAAGAGCCTATCATATTGAGCCAAATCATAATAATTACAATTCGTGAAGTTCGGCGCCTCCATATACATCTGCTCTAACAGTCTGCAAAGTTTTAAGCGGATTGGTTTTCGCAGCTGACAGTAATCTTAAAAAAATGTACGCTATAGCCCAATTTCAGAAACCTGAAGTTTGCCTACACATACGTATTTTCCAAAAAATAGAGCTGATTTTTCTGTACTAAAATCCGTTGAGAAAAGTTTCAGAAGCCAAAAAGTAGCTAACGAAAAATTAGTTTGAAAAATAGTGTATTTTTGTCACTATTGGTCAACGTATTTTGGAAATTTTTTTAGAAAGGTTTGCCTACACAAACGACTTTTTGAAAAGTTGCAACTGGCAATTAGCTACAAAGAACTGTTTCAAAAAGTACCAAAAGCCATATAGAATTTTTTGGTATATCGATTTAAAAAATTTTTTCCATTGAAAAATAGGTTAAATTATTAAGTTGAACCAAATTTGACGCTATATACATCAAATGAAAGCTAATTTAATTTGCAACAACTTTTCTTCTTCAGTTAATTAACGAAAACTTACGTGAAAAATTTTATCGCCCAAAGTCGGTTATTCAGAGCGCCACATTAAGCGCTTAGCGCTTAGCAAACGCTTAGCGTTAGTTTGTGAATAACACTTAGGCCCGTATTCACATACTAAGTGTAACGCTTAAACTTAGTGTTTACACTTAGTGTTAGCGCTTATAAGCGCTAAGTGTTATTCACATACTTAGTGTTTATTTAAGGTGGCAGTGTCGCCAAAGCAGTTTTGCTCATAGGCTGCAGAATGAGAACTTTTTTATTTGAAATTGTACGTTCACTGAGAAACTACTGAAATGCCACATGGTGTCAAATAAATACTGCCAGACACTAGACTACCAATATCTACCAATATTTTTAACCAATCACCATTTGTGAGCCAGACATCACACAATAGAGACATAAAAGTTCAAAAAATCAAGCCAGATATCAGATTGGCCAGCTTGTGAAGTACATGTAATGTTTTGACGCACCATTTTTTGCTACAAATAAGAAAAATAAAAAATAAAGCTTCGTTTTTCTTTTGATTTCAAAATAAGTGTCTAAATTTTTTACAATTTATCATTATTGCTGTGAGTACCTTACAGGTTACGCACAGTTTCACAGTTCAAACAGGCATTACTCCACAACGACTCAAGCAATTTGCACTAACTTTTGTGTGCATAAACTAGAGCATATGTGCTTTTACTTTGCGTAAAGAATCTAAACAAAAAGTTTTTTAATTGTGACGAAATTATCGAATGTGAATAGGTTTTTAAAACGTCATTTTTCCGTCTTTGCGACTTCACTCCTAACTGTATGCTGCATCAATTTTTCTGAAACTTGGCAAAAATATTTGCCTTTAAAAATATTTTTAGAATATATAAAGAACAATGACCTATCTTTCACTGAAAAAGTTTTATAGTCGCGCAAAATCGACTGCTTTCGCGACACTACCCCCTTAAGCGCTTAGCAAACACTAACGCTTAACTTAGCGTTTCAATTTTGTATTCACATACTTAAAATTTAGTGTTTGGCTTAGAATTAAGCGCTTAAGTTTAGGGACCTCGGGAGCTCCCTAAGCGCTTAGTTAGTGGATGGTGTGGGGTAGGGGTGGGGAGAGTGGGGGAGGTTCTTGGCCGCCATGGGAAGGAAGGGCATGCAATTTAGGATATATTAGTAACATTTTCCGACCAATTCGATCCATTTTGCTCGTTTAATCGCCAAAAATAAAAAATGCACTTTGTTGTCCAAATTCGTTTTTTTACATTTTTGAGTAGAGCATCTTAATCGAAGTAATTTTTCTTCAAGAAATTCTATTTGAAAATTTATATTTTTCACGATATGCCCCCTGAAACATGCAGAGCTGATTTTGCATTTTCCAGGAATCCACCTGCTGAAAACATTTTTTACAAATGTATAGTTCGAGAAAAATATATATTATTAATAAGAAATAGTAATTTAAATAAATCTATAATCGGATTTATAAATACCAAATGGAAATGCGGATAAATAACGAATTCCGGATCCACATCAAGCAGGAAGCGCACTTCAAGCCAAAGCCAAAACTAAGCACAAAAGTTGCTAAACGCTAAGTTTAGTATAACACTAATTTTTAAGCGTTTATTTT
The DNA here is from genome assembly GCA_030248245.1 of Trissonchulus sp. WLG1_4. Classification (NCBI taxonomy): domain Eukaryota; kingdom Metazoa; phylum Nematoda; class Enoplea; order Enoplida; family Ironidae; genus Trissonchulus; species Trissonchulus sp. WLG1_4. Next base: position 13,710 of record JASANF010012289.1, on the reverse strand, counting down.
GTGAATAACAGTTTAGTACAAATTAAGCGCTAACACTTAGCAAACGCTTAGCGTTAGTATGTGAATAACTCTTAGTATGTGAATACGTGCCTTAGTATGTGAATACGGGCCAAAAGATGGTGTGTTAGCTAGCGACTGGCTTGCTGGTGTGCACGTTTAACAATGGGATTGTTGAGCTTATATGAGTTTGTTTTTAGGATTGGGTTTTTGGATCAAGTGCAGTTGGGGGGGGAAAAATAGTGGACCTATTTTTTGGAGTAGAGCACCTTGAGGGAAGCATTTTTTGTAATAGAACCCCTATCCACAAATTTGGATTTTCTGAGCTATGACCCCTTGAAAATTAGATTTTCAGTGTTTTTGGAAGTGAACGTAGGCCAAAGTTCGAAGCCAAAAATGGCTATAATCTTTGTTTTTGGATAGTTTTGTGTGCGTTATGATGTTTTAAGGCATCGTCTAGGCTTAGTTGGCAGGATTCTCTAGGCTAAGCTGGCAGGATTTTTTCTGAAAATTTCGATTTTTTATTGCCTAAGCCTGAGCCTAAGCCTAAGCCTGAACCTAAGCCTAAGCCTAAGCCTGATACTAAGCCTAAGCCTAAGCCCCATACTAAGCCTAAGCCCTAAGCCTAAGCCTAAGCCCAAGCCTAAATTAAGGCCAAGTTTGAATTTGGTCAAAAATTGGACGTTTCTGGCGAATTCGGCCAATTTTTCGGCTGGAACCCGGTCAAAGAGCCTTTGTTTTAATTCTAAAAAATTGTAAACAATAATCTGACACCATTTAGACACAATTAGAACGCAAAAATCAAGGGCTTCGGAAAAAAAATTGTAAAACGTCCCTCACTGAGGGTTCAGATTTCGGGGGGTCATATCTCAGAAAATCCAAAAAATGAAATAGGGGTTCTTGAAGCAAAAATGCTTCCCCCAAGGTGCTCTACTCAAAAAAATAGGTCCACTATTTTTCCCCCCCCAACTGCATTTAACCCGGGTTTTTTAAAGTTTTAATTAAAAAAAAGATTATTCAAATTCTGCACAGAAATTATAAAATATAATTTTTATACTCTTGTCTGGGGCCGTATTCTCAAAATTACCTGCAGGTAAAGTTAGGCTAACTTTACCCACAGGTAAGGTGAAGGTAAAATCGTATTTTCAAACAATGACTAAAGCCAATGTGATAGCTAAAGTTACCTTTAATATTCGGGCAAGAAAAGTGCTTTATCTTGTTTCGCAGCAAAAGTTAATATATTGTGCAAATTTTTAACCTCAACCGTCGACGTTAACCTTGTTTTCAATTTTAACTTTACCTTTACCCACAGAATTAACTTTAACTTTACCTTCACCTGTGGATGATGTTAGCACCTGCAGATAATTTTGAGATTACGGCCCCAAAGCTATGACCCCTTGAAAATGGCATTTTCAGTGTTTTTGGAAGTGAGCATAGGCAAAACTTTAAAGCCAAAAATGGCCATCGTTTTTGGATTGTTTTGAGTGCGTTATAATGTTTTAAGCAATCGTCTAGGCTTAGCTTGCAGGATTCTCTAGGCTAAGCTGGTAGAATTTTTCCTGAAATTTTCGTTTTTTTATTACGTAAGCCTGATACTAAGCCTAAGCCTAAGCCCCATACTAAGCCTATAGTGGTGCGGGAAAAAAAACCTTACGCGTTTTGCGGGGAAAAAAACCCTAGTGCTTCCTGGCCGAACCTTACGACATAGGACCTTTTTGAGTATGTAGGTGGAAAGCGCATCCCAAACTTACTTACCACACCAATTTCTGTGCAGTTTTGAGGCCTGTAGCATTTTTTATAAAATTTCAAAATTTTGCATGTTGAAAAATTCCAAAGTGACAAAATTTTCCAAATTTTTGACTTGTCATAATTTTTCACAAAAACACTTTTGACCAACGCCGTTTGCATTTTTCAAGAGAGTTACCTTTCCTCTATACTTCTGAAGCTCGAAAACTGTGAAAAACGTGGTGGTTGACCTGTGACTGGTCAAAGTTTGTGCGGGAAAAAACCCTATTGCGGGGAAAAAAAACCCTATTTTGTTTGGCGGCATTTTTTTGCTAAACTCACCCATTGTTGCTACTAAGGTTGGTTCATCTGGGCTAACAACATGCGTAGAGTTCATTACAACCGTTTATTTTTGCCGCAAAACGTCGTTTTTTGTCATTTTGGGCCATACCCCGACACCCCTTACGAAACCTGTTTTGGTGATGTTTCACCAAAATTTGGCATTTTTTGCAATATTTAGGTTTTAGCTGCTGCGTACCACTTAAATCCAAGAATGATAGACGCGGGCGGTGTTTGTCCGCTGTTTCTAACGTAATTTTTGCAAAAATCTGTTTTTAATGCTTTTAAATACGGAAAATTGCAAATTTGGGCAGAAGTCATTTCTGCCAAAAAAGGTCGATTTTTGAAGAACCATTGTGAGTCACATGGATGTCGGAGAAACGTTTTTTAGTCCATACTTCAGCCTAAGACTTGTAGAACACGATGAAATTGTGTTTATACTCCCTGCTAATAGAACAACCAGAAAAAGTGATAGGGTTTTTTTCCCCGGATTAGGGTTTTTTTTCCCGCATAGGGTTTTTTTCCCGGAGGTTTCGAGACTCATTACTCAGAAACGTGAGTAGTTACAATCCATTTTATTAGTGCAACAGTTAGGCGAAAGATGGCCGTTATAACAGCCGCGAGCATTAATGGATCCGATTTATGTGGAGCACAGGACGACCCGAAAAGTTGAAAATAGAGTTTTTTTCCCGCACCACTATAAAGTTAGCCTAACTTTACCTGCAGGTACTTTTAGAATACGGCCCCTGCTCTCCCCGTAATTGCATTTAATTCCACATCCTCTGGCATATTTTTAGGCAAAATTTTATGGGGGGGGGGGCGCGATCCATGGATGGGGGGCGGCGTCCACCAAAAAGGGGGGGGGGGTGCGCACCAAATTCACGATAAAACACTATCTTCACACGAAAAGTTGGTTATTATACATTAAATGTTACGATTTCATAGGTTATTGTAGCTACACTAATACTAAATTTAGCAAAAAAGGACCAAAAAACCTGACGAACACGACATCGCTACAGCTAAAAAGTCGCTAAAACATCCTTCCGGAAAAAACTTTGGACTATATATATGGGGGGGGGGCACCCCATCTGAAATGGGGGGGCGCGACCAAAATGGGGGGCTCCGGACCCCCCCCACTAAAAATATGCCAGATCCTATGACTATTATATACCTATCTTCAGGTTCAGGCTTGTAATGTCTCCGCGCAAAACAGCATCCGCCAGTCGAAGTCGATCTCGCAGTCGCAACCGGTCGTCCGGTCGTACCAGCCGCGGCCGCAGTCGGACCCGATCGCGCTCTAGGAATCGATCAACACACGTCACGCCGAGTGGCACGCCGACCAAAACGTCTAGTAATGCAGCTGCCAAGGAAGAGCCATTAGTTGTGAGTTTTTAAGATGCATTTTGCATGTTGGCTTAATTTATCTTATTTACTCATTAAGGAAAATTTCCACCGATGTATATGTGTCTTCATAAAACTTTTTTCGCATTGCTCTTTCATAGCATGGTCGGTTTTGCGAAAGTATATATCCTTCAATTTTGTGAGTAATATCGTTTAAGGGGGGGGGGGGGGGGGGGGGGTAGATGCATGTATATATATATATATATATATATATATATATATATATATATATATATATATATATATATATATATATATATATATATATATATATATATATATATATATATATATATATATATATAAAAAAAATTTATATACAATAACTATGATTTAGTTGACTTGTTTTTGATTTGATTTGACTCAAGGTGATTTTCAATTATATATAAAATAAATTTTTAAACGGTGTCTTTTCAGATTGATTTGAAATCCAAGGCTTCAAGTTCTCCCCTGTCGGAGTCTGCTGGACGATTCAGAAATCGTCGCACGTCGAAATTGGATCAAATTTTCACCAACGGAGCCAGCATGAAGGAACACGAGGAAAATTATTTGAAAACTTTACAAGCGGAACTGCTAAATGGAAAGGCTGCGGAAAATGGATCTCCGAAAAAAGACCAGAAAGATCGTTTTCATTCCACCCAATTTCCTACTCCGGCTGAAATGAATCTGTGTCCCATGACCTGGAAATTGCCAACATTGGATATCCTACGCGACGTAAATTGGCTTAAAATGGCGCTTTTGATGCTGATTTTCGCTGCCTTATTGTGCTGTTTGTTCGTTTACCGCACTTCCATTTCGAATGGAATGGGCAGTTTTATGGAAAAAGCTTCCGTGCAATTAAAAATGGGACTTGATTATTGCAAACAGGTGATGAAACGCGAATAATTTGTAGAGAAACCCATGAATTTTCGGACTAGTGAAAATATTTTGAAGATTTCGTGACTGCAATTATTCAGCTTTCAACCCGAGCATGTTCATTCATAAGTATATATAGCAGGCGGGTGAAAAAACCCACTCTACTTTTTGCGGGAAAAACCCACCCCAGTTCCAGAACTTGGGTATGTGGTATAGATCCAAAATTTTGTCAGCGTACGGACCTGGTCCTGTACTACGTACCCAAGATTTAGAACCGGAGTTGTTTTCCCCAAACACGGAGTGGGCTTTTCCCCAGCCTGCTAGACTTTTTTCATTACACTTTCATACCACCAAAGACCAAATAGTGTTTGGTGCGTGTAGCGTATTTGTGTATTGTTTTCGGTGCTTGCATCCAACTGCCTACTTTTTACATTTTATGGTTTTAATCAGTTGTATGTATGTACATTACGTGTTTTAATCTGTGTGTGGTCAGATTTGAACGATACCCGTTTTTGCTACTTAATTTGTCCATATATCTGCGAGGTTGCCTCTAATAGTTCACTGGTGGTGTTTATTTTGCCAAAAAGTTTTCAAGCTGTTCGCAAAATTTGCAAATGAAAAAAACCAGGTTGCGACGCTATTTTATAGCAACCTCACAGACACCATGTTGCGACGTTGTCTTATAGCAGTCTCGCAGACACCATGTTGCGACGTTGTCTTATAGTAGTCTCGCAGACACCATGTTGCGACGTCACGTTGTATAAGAACAACCTCGCAAACAAACAGCGGCCATTATGTTACGAAGTGATCCTATGAACATCGCACACAAAGTGCCCTCATGTTACGACGTTGCTATATACTGTGCGTCGTCGTTCCAGGACAACCTCGCAGACGACTTTTTTGTGATAATGTAGAGTAGGTTACATCCTTGCTCCGCTTCACTAAGGGTCTTATCCAAAATTGGATTTATCGGATTAGATTTAACTTTATTTTGTCAATAACGCAGCGACAAGTGCACGTAATTAGTTAAAACTTGGCACGCTTATAGATAATCTACATGAGACATGTGAGGCAAAATTTCAACCGGATATTTTTAATTTCTGCTGTGTTATTAGCAAAATTAATTTAAATCTAATCCGTTAAATCCAATTTTGGATAAGGTCCTAAGACATTTCAGAACGTGCCACTTGCGAGTGCTGCGAGGTTGGTCTGACAGGTCGTGCGAGGTTGCTAGGTTGGTGCCTACACCGGTGTAGGCTCAGTGTAGGCACTGCCCAAGTCGGGAAAAAAAACCAAATTTCATCGATCACTAAAAACGTCATGAGCATGCCACCGCCGATGTTGAGCATGCATGTGATGAGTACCACCTCCTCTTTCGAACGCCCACACCAAAACCTTCCTACATCTCCTGGTTGGCCTACAGCAAGCCATCAAAGTTGACCCCAAAATTCACATGGGGTCACTTGGTGAAAATTTTTCAAAAATCAGATTTTACTGAAATTGTACGCAGAGTTGCGTAATCGCTATAGCTATGCTACACAGTCGTCTCCTACAGATTTTCACATGGTTTAGTTCAGAAAACAAGCATTTCAATAGGTTTAGCATGTAAAATGTACTGAGTCAGGGGGTACTGTGGATAGTAGGCACTAAAAATCCATCACTGTGTCATAATAAAGCGTTAAAACGCATTGCTTCTTGTTTATAACGTATACACCATTTTGGGCAGTTTACGGCAAAATTTTGAGAAAAATGAGAATATTCAAATTTTGAAACATTACCCAAACAGGTTTCGTTGTTCGCTAAAATTCCGGGGTTGTTAGTAATTTCTCATCATATGGGCACCCAACAAGCCCAGTTTTGTTTTTCTATCACGTATTTGCATCGAATTACACAACTCGAAAAATTGGGGTTTTTCCCCGACGTGGGTTTTTTGCCATGAAGTTGAGCCACTGTGGCTCAGCTGTGGTTCAGTGTGGCATACAACATTTCTGCTTAATTTGTAGCCCTATAGATGGCCTCTGTGGGATTTGAACAGATTTCTATAACTTTGTTTAGATGAGGAGTACCGATGGTTCAAAGTTGGTCAAATATTTCAAGCTTCGTAGGTGAAAAAAGTCAAAATTTCGATTCCTCATAAAAATTGTAAAAATGATCAGAACGAGTTGTAAACTCGTGTACGGTGTTGTTTGGAGGTTGTTTTCTTGCACACAAAAAATGGTAACAATCGGACCACCCTCTAAGCCCAGAAACTGGGGTGGGTTTTTTTCCCGACAAACGGGGTGGGTTTTTTTCCCGATTGGCTATGTATAAAAACCCCTCGCCCATGTACGTATGCTTGTAACTTGTTTTCGTTTTTGACACTGCCGCAAATCAACATTCTGCATGTCATTTTCCATGTAAGACGGAGTCTAGATGTTATTATTACGTGCTTTTTTATGTGCTGCTTGTTTTTTATTTGTATGGACATTTGACGGATCATTTTTCTCGTTCAAAATACCATTTTTTGAATGTTTAAAGGAACTGAATTTCTTTGTGGATCCGAAATGCTATATTATCTTGACTGATTTTGGGCAAGTTGATCGCTAATGCTACTTTGATGTTTTTTTCTTCTATGACTGCTCATTGTTTGATTTTAGTGCACACTGTGCTTATAATGTGTAGTAAGTGACGTTTTCATAAGTGAAGTATATATTTGGTTTTAGTGCTACCCCGTAGGTTTTAGCGAAAATTCCGATAAGCCTAATAGGTTAAATTGGACTGTAATGTCGGAAGTGAGTTTTTCCTGTGTGATCGTTCCAGGTTAGTTTTTTTGTTTCAAGTTCAGTTTCAGTTTTAAGTTTTAAGTTATACGAGTGTGCCTAGAAATATTCAGTTACTAAAATTAAAACCTAGCGGTTTGTCGCTACTGAGTGGTGCTTAAAACTATGTGTCTACTTATATTACTACTACATATATTACTACAAGCTTTATTTATTTTTAAAAAATAAATTAGTCTTTTGCCGAAGTGTGTTGACCTGCGCGCCATCAAAACTGCTCGAACCGTTTTAGTCAGAGAAGCGCTGGTAAAAATCCGAGACGATGAATTTTAACCGATCTTAGCCCTTCTCTACAGTGTTTATGCCAAGAATTTTAATGTATACATTGTATTTCACATGGAAATTCTTGCGCTGCAGAATTATGGCATATGTATCAAATCAACCATACATGTACGGGGGATTAGGGGGGACTCCCTCCAAATCGAGGAGCCGGGGGGAGGGTCCCCAAACTTTGGGCAAAATTTAGAAAAAATGGCCCTTTTTTACAAAATTTTTACAAAATTTTGGGTATTTTTGGTCGATCAGGGTCAGGGTCCCCATAATTTGGCCGGAGAGGCCCTCCCTAAAACCCGTTACATGTATGGTATCGACATATATACAGCTTTTATTTAAAAACCACTGGTTTATATGTGTCATTTGTAGATATATATTACTGCATAACCGTTTATAGCTGTTAGTCCATTAAAGTTTACACATGGTTATATGCATGGACTGAACGCGTGAAGACTTTCCACCCCATAATGTCGCCAGGTTAAGCAAATTCTGTCATGTTAATTCAGTCGGCCTTTTGATAAGCGCAATGTTAAAATGTCGTGAAATGTTCATGAACTGAACTAAGCCAACTTTCTTGCATACATATTGGCATTTATAATCGTTTTATTTACAAGGTCGAACATTGTATATACGTACTGTGTGTATCAGCGTATTGCGAATAGGATCCATTTAAAATGAGTTTTAGATGGTAGTGCATCTCTTATAATATCAAATCTTGAAAAAGTGTTTACTGCTGAAAGTGTGAATAATTTATTTTGTGGATAGTCGTTTGTAGTTACGAATAATCTATACTGCGTTGGAATTATGTATATAATTTTGTGTGTATGACCTATATTATGTGCATGATCTATGTAGCTTTAGCGTTTGTGTATATTGAGGCATTTTTAATGTGTTACATACATGTGTTCAAAAAATTTACGATTTCATGTTTCTTGTTATTGCCGACATAAAATTCACTACAATTGTGGTAAGCGGCCGACCCAGCTATGAAAGATTATTATCATCCCTACCTTGACTTTAGACTTAGACTCCCTACCTATCATCCCTCCTAGACAAAATAGGAGTCTCTTGAACTTTTGTAAAATCAAGTCCCCCCAGTAAACCTATGACAATTTGTACTTTGTAGGTATATAAAATAGATGCACATTGAAAGGAAATTACTTTCCATTTCATCTGAAACGGGCAGCAGAAACAAAAATTAAGATACATATATACTCATGCGTACAATTTGAAATCGAATGAAATAATCTTTAAAATATAAACATAGATCAGTCTACATATTATATAAGTATACAATAACCGCCACATTAACGTGGAAAGGGTATTAGGGGTCTCCCCCCGTCGCTACCCGCCCCCCCCCCACCGATTTTTTTGCCCCATAGATCGACTTTTATCTCCCCATTATTCGATTTTAGTCGAAATTGCTATCAGCATCCACCTAATTTTCGGCCCCCCCTCCAAACGGTTGAGCAATCGCATTCTTCTTTGTGGATTTCTCCCAGGCATCTTATTGTATGTAAATATGCATTGTTCGATTATAAAAATCCAAGTTTTATTAGTTTCTTGTTTGTGTTTTATTGCTATGTTCTCTGTTTTGACTGTGGTTTCGCAAGTTTGTATTGCATTTTACTGTTATGTTCTTTTTAACTGCAGTGTTATTGTTGTTGTACGTATTTTGTTTTAATAATTCAATAAATCCAAATCAGTACTCAGTCTCTGTCCTCATTATTTATTCATTTACTAGCCGTATTTGACGTTTTGCTGACTAGAAATGTGTCCTTGGAAGTGATTGGAGCGAAATTTATATACGTACTAGAATTTTTGGCAGGTTGCCAAAGTGGCTGTCTAGCGTTCCTATTAAATGACTAACCCTACTAAAATTCTTCCGGGGGGGGGGGGTTGTACTAATTTTTAGTTATACATAACCCTATAATGAAGTTTTGGTAATATTTACTCTTAAAGTCTATGTAGAACTGCAGCTTTTGTGTTTTTTAGTTTTACGAGACTTTTTTAAGGAAATTTTTCTTTCGATAACTTTCTAATTGGAGTGGTTTGATGGACAGACGGCTTTGCTCGGTGTTATTAGAACAGCATGTGGCAGATAATATAAAGTAGCCGTCGGCTTTCCAATCATCTATCCGACAGGACAGGGTTTGGTGGGGGGGGGTACCTAGAATTTTAGCATGGGGGATATGTTCCGAAAACATTGAAATAATGGAGATTTATATACCTTGTGTATAACATAGCTTTTTTGGCGGTTTTTTGAGTGGTTTATTTTACAGTTTAATTTGTCAATGAAATTTACTTGACGGAAATAAATTTAATACGAGAAACGTAAATATATATATATATACGTAGTGAGTTTTTTAGTAATCTCATAATTAGAGCCAATTTGTGTATAGGTACTAAATTGCGTATGAAACAAATCCCGTAATCATTCTAATATCCATGCTTCTAATGTAGCTAGCTAGCATTTTTTGTAAGCTTGTACCCCCTGTTTTGAATGTATACGTATATACTACACCGTAGTTGTTGTTATTTACTTGGAACACCTAAGTAAATACGCTACGGCTATTAAGAAACTAGTGTTGGACAACGGAGTCTTAAATTTGCTTTGCAAGAAGACATGAGTACGTACGCAAGAATTTTCCTGTCCACTTGCTAGACTTAACGGATTTCACTGGAGAAGTGGGGGACGTATGAAATTGAAAATTTTAGTCGTGTTTACAAATTGACTTGATAAGTTTCGATGACGCATATTGTCATAGTTTCCTAGAAATTTGTTTTTTAGCAGATGAGAAAGTGGAATAACTCTGTGCCTCGTGGAGTCGAGTTATTTGTTGAGTTAATATAATTATAATCAGTTTGAGTACAAGAGGATCAGACACGGAGATGCAAATTTGTTTCTACGCTGTGGATATGAGGACAAGTACATATGTACGGCCTTATGATTGAGAGCATACATGTATGAGGGGGTGAGCGGGAACTCCCCAAAATCAAGGGTCCGGGCGGCGTCCCCAAAATTGAGTAAAAACGGCACATTTTTTGGAAAAATTTTACAAAATTTTGCTAATTTAGGTTGTCTTTTTGGTCGATCAGGGGGGGAGGGTTCCTAAAATTTGGCCTGAGAGGCCCCTTCAAAATTTTGACCCCGTTACGTGTATGATTTAGGGCGGACAATAAAGGCCTATTCACACGAGGGCGCATGGCGGGCGCATGAGTGGGCGCACAAGCGGGCGCACACGCCACACGCACACTTGTCTACTGCATTGTGTGAAATAATGCAGCAGGCAGTGTGAAAATAAAATGTGCCCGCTCATGCGCCATGGCGTACTCCATGCAATGCGCCATGGCGTACGCCATGCAATGCGCCATATATATACATATAGGACATACATACATACATAAATATAGGGGCGGACGCGGGTCAAAATTTTTGACCCTCGCACCAATCCAACCCGCGACTCACTTTGACCCACCATCTTTTGTAAAATACTGTATATACCGGATCAATGATTATGTTTCAAATGATGCTTAAGTATAATTTCCACAGTGTACCCCTGCACATTGTTAGCATTACTGCTTAACCGAATGGCACTAATGCGCAAAAGACAGAACTAAAATTTTCTGTAAATTTAGAAACGAACGATTTTTTTCAGGTTTCGCGGGTCAGAAAAAAATTTCGTGACCCGCATAGCCTGAAGTGGGCGCACCCGCGGGTTGACCCACGGTTCAATATTTCCGACCCAACCCCACCAGCGGGTGCCCACTGGCCACTACCCGCGTCCACCCCTGGTCATACATGTACCCGAACCCGGGGTCTGAGTCAGGGGGGGGGATTGTCCCGGATATTTCGAAATCTTAAGGGGGGCTTGTCCCGACATTTCCGGTAACGTTAAGTCACAACAACGCAAAAAATGGGAAATTGTTTGCAAAATTTATATATCTTTGGCGTTTTTTCAGCTTTGCTCCGTTTCGAAGCATTTCAGTGTGACCTGGGGCTACGTTCGAGTTTTCGGGCACCTTTTTTTCAGTACCACGGAAGGGGGCTTGTCCCGATGCGTCAGATCTGAGGGGGGACTTGTGCCGGGATCTCAAATCGGGTATCGGGGCTTGCATTGTGGAATGACCTAAAACTGGTATCGGACCTCGGATACTGCATACATACATAATTCATACGTTAATAGTTAAAATACGATTTATGCATGATCTATATACATGTGTAATGTATGTATATATATACATCGTTTATCTTACAACCCAAAATAACTCGCGATATAACCTATATCTAACGACTCACCTTTGCCATACAAGCCTACCTGCGACCCAATGATAACCCAAGATGAGAAGATACCTAACTTGAGTATGTGCCTACATTATTCTGAATTTACCTACTTGTGTAACATTTTGATACCCTGATGTGAGATTCCATCTTTTATTTTAATTTTACTGTCGGAAAAATTCTGATACGTCTCTAGGTCACTAAATGCGGCCTAAAAATTTAAGACTTCATTTTTTTCGGGGGCTGCCGCCACCAGACCCTGGCAGCCTGTGGCTCAGTGGTCGTGCGTTTGCGATGCAAATTTAAGTGTAAAAATTACTAAAAAGTAGGTGCATTTTAACCCATTACAAAAACAGATAAGTCATTCCCCCGAAACTTTTTTCTACATATGTACATAGGTACGCCACTGACCGTGAATTCATTTATATAGATTAAATGACTACAAATTCTACACATTTTGTTATGCTAACCTTTCGCCGAAAAGCGTAAAAATCTTTGGTTCTGGTCTGGGGGCTGCCGCCCCAAGACACCCGCAACAGAGTTTGTGAGTTTATTTAATTTAAATGACCAAAATTACAGAGTTTATTTAATTTAAATAACCAGAATTACACTTTGTTATGTAAACTACTTCGCTAAAATGTGGAGACAAGGTGCGACCCCCCCCTTTTCAAAATCCCGGCTCCTGGCTGTCATAAAATGCAGGTAACAATGTCATCTGGGGGGGGGGTGATGAAACTCCCCCTCCACGCCCATCTATGGTAGTGTCCCGAAAAGCTGAGCAAATGTGGGTAAAAATAGCACTTTTTTGAAAATTTAAGCCTGTTTCACACGATGAGGAAAACGCGTGAAAACACATGATGCCACATGATGCCCCTCGGGGTGCTCGTGTGACACCCCATGGGGTGCCCCGAGGGGCACCATGTGGCATCGTGTGACACCCCATGGGGTGCCCCACGTGGGGAAAATCAGTATCGCTCGCCGTGCGTTTTTCCATGTGGCACCACATGCGACAGCCAATTAAGCCTGTTTCACACGATGGGGAAAAACGTGGGGAATGCCCAAGTGGGGCACCCCATGTCACACCCCAAGTGGTGCCCCGTGGGGCATCATGTGGCATGGGGGGGGGGGTGGGGGGGGGCCGAGGGGCCCTGTGGCATCGTGTGACACCCCATGGGGTGCCCCGAGGGGCACCATGTGGCACCGTGTGGTGTCCCCCGGGGTAACGTGTTCACACGATGGGGCATGAACGCGCGGGAGTTTGAATTTTTAGGCGCGTAAACGGTCAAAATACTAAGTATTTACGAAGGTATTACATTGAATTTTGACATATGTGATATGTGCCTTGGGCATAAATGACGTGTAAGAATTTATAAAAATTATTTAAATTTTGTAGCTTACTTAAATATAATTCATGAGCTACGTATTCGTAAAAGCCGTAATAGACTAACCAAATGTGAAAAAATTAACTCAAATGATTGAGTTTAAGCCACCGAAAATTGTCCTTTAAGCATTTGTATAAAGTCACGTGATCATCACAGTGTCTGGCTCCATGTGGGCCACCCCACGGCGAGCGTACTGGTTTTCCCCATCGTGTGAGACAGGCTTTAGTAAGCACTGTTGATGATCACGTGACTTTATACAAATGCTTAAAGGACAATTTTAGGGCTTAAACTCAATCATTTGAGTTAATTTTTTCACGTTTGGTTAGTCTATTGCGGCTTTTACGAATACGTAGCTCATGAATTATATTTAAGTAAAGTACAAAATTTAAATAATTTTTATAAATTCTTACACGTAATTTATGCCCAAGGCTCATATCACATATTCCCCACGTTTTTCCCCATCGTGTGAAACAGGCTTTAGTGTATATATTTTTGGTTGATGAAGGACGAAGGGTCCCCAAATTTCAACCCCGTTACATGTATGCCTAAAAATGGTAAAGTATCTGAAAACATCAGCAATATATGACTCGGTTTCTGAGAAAATCGACCATTCCCCATTCAGCGTTGCTTGGCTTTTTTG
>JASANF010012286.1:0-14426 GCA_030248245.1 Trissonchulus sp. WLG1_4 | reverse complement strand
AGACTAACGTATTTGGTAAAATCCGGAAATGCCAGGACAGGCGCCATTGTTAGTTTTGTGGGTCGATTGCAAAAAGCTTTGTGATGATTTTCAGTCCAGGGAAATTTCGTTTCTTTCTTCAGGAGGTAATTCAGCGGGGAAGCAATTTGGGTGAAGTTTCTGATGAAGCGTCAGTAAAATGATACAAGTCCCAAAAATTGCTTAACCTCCTTCACTGATTTTGGCTGTGGGTAGTTTGCAACTGCTTCCACTTTTTTGGGTCAGGCTCTGAGTCCGTCTTTTGAAACCACATAACCAAGAAAGGAAATTTCTCGGAGGACAAAAAACACTTCTGAGGCTTCAGCTTGAGGATATATTTGCGGAATCGTCCCGATATTTGGTCTATATCCCGCACATGTTGCTTAAAATCGCGGCTATAGATCAAGATGTCGTCGAGGGATAGCAAAAAAGATCTTATAATTTAATCCTGCGACAACAAATTCCATTAGCCTTTCAAACGTAGCTGGTGCATTCACCCAGCCGAAAGGCATGCAATTGAATTTGTACAACCCCATAAAAGAGGCGAAAGCGGTTTTCTGCCTGTCTTTTGGATTCATTTTTCACTTGCGAATATCCAGAGCACAAGTCAAGTGACGAAAACTATTGCGCTCCTCTGATTGAGTCAAGCAGTTGATCATTACGGGGCAGCGGATAGGTGTCGGTTTGCGTTACACGATTAAGTGCTCGATAATTGACACAGAAGCGATCCGTCCCGACCACGGTGATGGACGTATGATCCCTTTTTTAAGCATTTCACTGAGAATGCTCTCGGAGGACTTCTTCCTGGGAGACTGGGATTCGGTATGGGTGCTGTTTTATTGAGTTGTGATCTCCAGTGTTAATTTTGTGTTGCACCACCTTTGTATTTCCACAGTCGTACTTTGACGTCGCAAAAACAGACATGTTTCTGTACAAACACTGAAGTAATTGACGCCGTTGATCTGGTGTAAACTGGGTTTCGTCTCTTATCAGTTGATCTAGTGGGCTTTGTTGATCTAGTGGACATTGTTGTGGAGCAGGGATCCAATTCTAGTATGATTTAATCAGATGCGTTGGGTAAGGTCTCCTAGTAACCGATAGTGAAACCTGAGGGTAACGCACTGATTTGTGGGGTTCAGGATGCGGACATGCAGGCACGCATTATTGATGGTGACTATGGTTCTGGCCGCTAGCAGAGGATACCCCACTGACAAGAAGTCGCCAGATTAAAAAAATAGTAGTCACATATTTTGGGTTCAACGCTGCGATCAGGCATCGATAATTGGTAAGTTGTTTTGGGTGTGATCACTTCTGATCAAGGAGGGATTTGCAGTGAAGTCGGTGAAAAAACCCTGTTGGACGGACGCAGATGGTTGTTTTTAGTAGGAAACTGCTTGCATGGGATGTTTCCCCTGCTGTGAATACTTTCGGTTTGCTAAAGTCGATGGACAGGACACCCAATTTAGTTAACACATCTTGTCCTAATACCTGTCATGGTGGTATTCTTCCGCAATGTAAACAGTGTGATCGATCGATTTTGTTCCGATTCTCAGGCGGGCAATAGCCATACCAACCAGTAAAAAGCAATGGCCGCTGGCTGAGATAGCGCGGCGATTAGGTCTTGAAGTTTTGGGGGAATGTTGCGGCCACCTGTTTTTGAAACGATTGTCATAAAGGATCCAGTACCAATAAGGGCTTTCCAGATTTTGTCATTGATTTTCATAGGTATTGTTGCTGGGGGGTATTGTTGGTGTTTCAATGTTGCAAATATCAGTTGGTGACCACATGGGTGTGCTTATTGTCCGATGTGTTGAAGGAGAAGAAGGTGTACTTGGTAATAGAGTGTTAGGCAGGTCTACTGCCAGTGGCTTGTGATGGACTTCAGTGAGAGGCAGCGTCGGGTCCGGGTCAAGATCATTGCGTTTCTTTCGTCGCAAAATGCTGTGCTGAATGCATTGTCTTTTTTTGTAGCAGTAATATAGGAGAAGCAGGGCACCCGCAACGGCGCAACACACAATAAAAAGATTCAGCAGCAGCTGAACTGGTCCACGGAGGAGTTAACATACTTGCAGTTTCTTCTAAATAAACCAAACAATATTATCTAGCACCAAGTCGAATTGCAAAAAATGACAAGGAAGATAGCTAGCTCGAAAAAAATCGGCTGTTGACGATCACACCAACCTGAAGTTTGCCCACATAAATGACAGTGTCAAGAAAACAGCGTCTTTTTAATGCAAAGAACCGTTGAGAAAAGTTGGAAAAGCCAAAAAGTAGCTAACGAAAAGTTAGTTGGAAAATAGTGTATTTTTGTCGATTCTGCTCAACGTATCTTGGAAGAATTTTCAGTAAGTTTTGCCTACGCTAACAACTTTTTAAAAAAATTACAGTCACTGATTCGCTACGGGAAACCGTTGTAAAAAGTAACAAAACCATATGCAAATTTTTGGGTAATAGATTTAAAGATTTTGCATATCACAATTCAGGTAACAAATAAGTTCAACAAACCTTTTAGATACATCAAACGAAAGCTAATTCACTTCTGAACAATTTTTTTTCGAGAAAAAGGCCTAAAAACGTGGCTGAAAAACTGTATGCCCCACCGTCAATTATTCGGAGCGCCACCTTAAGGTACGTGCTAGGATGTTATGCAATACTAAGCTGAGTACGGACTGGGTGCTAGGGTGTCACTAAAGCTGAAATGAAGCCAATCCTGAAACAGACGGCCGTGCAAAACAAATATGGTCCAACGGTACATTATTTAATACAAAACTGGTTTTATTATGTTCAGTCGTTACATCAATGCCGTTTCCAGATCACTATTTATCTTAGTGTGGCTGTGTTTTAAATGCCGCACTGTAATGAGTAACGTGAGCATCAGTAATTCTACAGTGAATTGCGCAGCATGAGCCAATCAGCTAGATTTATTAAATTACATTTTTTTATAGAACAGGAATCTCAAGTTGTCCTTTGTTTTAGGCGAGCTAGACATCACCATCTATTTACGGAGGTTCCTAAATTTTCCCCGGTGTAGGGATGACCAACCGTCAATACCAAACATGCTGTGATGAAGGTGGAGGCGTCCATGCTAATTGCGAAGCATACTTCTACTACACTTACAAAGGAACAAAGAGCCCATACTATGGTTATAATGGTGATTTTCCTAACTACAAAAACCTAAATTATAATTGGTAAGAACAAAATAACCCTTTGCTGCATGAAAGTTCAAAAATTCATTAAGTCCAGTCTCAAGCGGGGTTTTCATCCGTCACCACAAACGGAGCCTGCGTCACAAAGACAACTTTGTGGCGAGACTGGCACGCCTAGCCACTTGGCCACTTTTTAGTCGGATACCTAAGACATTTTCGTGAATTAACAAATCCTGTGAAACATAACGCCGGCATGTTTCACTAGTGTAAGATGTGCTATGTTGCTTCTGATGTACCAGTATACTAGTGCGTTTGATCGAAGGTTAGTACTAAAACGAGATCTTTTTTATTTCCTATTTAGGCTGACAGATATACAAAACATTTCACCACATTACGTCGCACACATCTTGAAAGCTACAGTTTGGTTTGTTTGTATTTTATGCCGAGCAACAGGTTTTGCCGTAGTATACGGAAGTGGTGCCAATATATGTTAATAAAAATAATCGCATTAATAAATCTTTTTTATGGACTTAATATAATCTAAAAATCTTGAAAAAACTTAAAAAGTAGATTTTAAGTAAAAAATTTTTGTATTAGAAAATTTTCAATTTTTTACCATGTAACTGAAATTAAAATCAGTTAAAGTTATCAGTTATCAGTTAAGTTAATTTTGCTTAACTTAACTGATAAGTTAACTGATTTAATTTTTGCGCAAATAACTTAACTAATAACTTAACTGATTTGAAATTCAGTAACTTAAACATCCCTAATTTGTGCAACGTGTAGGGAATCTAAGTTAAGGAGCTGCACTGCCACTGCCAAGAGATTAACACCAACAGCACTCAGCTGGGACAGGCCGCGCCCTGTCTCCAAGCATGCAGTCTCTTCTGTGATACAAAACTCAGGACTGGATCAACTCCAACGTTTCATTGAGTGGTTACCTTTACTTTTTTTATTTACTTGAATATTAAAAGCTATGCTGAATGTGAGGATGTATAAGTTTGCCATATCACCACAAAATAAAACACTACAACCAGTTTTTCAGTCATGCAACACACCAATTTAATACCTACAATTCTAGGATGAAGACCGACACAGATGAACGCTCGCTGGCGGATGAAATGTGGGGTATCGTAGATGTATTTGGTCATGTAGCCCCAAGCAAAGAAGAATTGTCTTTTATCGTTGGCTGTGATTATGAAGATGAAAAAATGTTAACACTGAAGGATGTGAAACCCTCAAAAGATCCAGCATTACGTTTATACTTGTATGATCAGGACTTTGGAAAACATGATGATCAGTTGATCAAAGAAGGCACGCCGCTTATGGTGGCTCCGGCAGCACCGAAACCGTATCCACACAATCAGCGAATTGTACGTATTAAGCAGGTTTCGCCAACAAATGCTCCGTGCTACGGTGTAATCGAACTTGAACACACCAACAAACGACAACTTGTTAAAAAAACGGTAGAGGAATTTTTAGCAGATCCAAATAACGGTATTAATTTCAAACGCTCACCGCTCAAAACAAAGAAACGGCCTAAAGGGAGAAAAATCAGAAGGAAGAAAATTAAGAAAGCGAGAAAATACAAACGGAAAGTCCGGAAACAAAAAAGAAAACCTAAAAAGGTTAAAAAACACAAGAATAAAAACAAAATTTGGCTCAAGCCGAGAAGAAAACTTAAAATTAAAAAAGGATGGCGAAGAACGACGAAGACAAAAAATCCACGAAAGTATGCCAGAAAAACAAAATTCAAGAAGAACAAAAATAAACGACTGCGAAGAAAGCCTAACTGGCAGAGATGGTATACAAGAAAGATTAAAAGATCAGGGCTAAAACATGTCGGAACAAGAAGAAGTTTGTAAAAAGGATATCAAAAGTTGAAGAATTGTTGCCAAACCTTTTAATTTAAAAAAAAATTCAAAAACCTAGTTTTATTAAAATTTGAGCAACTGATGTTTCGTTTTCTACAACTATTTCGATGATCTTTGTCAAACTATATAAATAAATATTCATATAGTCCTTTATTTATTTTATTTATTAAAAAAATTTTAGACAATTTTGAAGACATTGAAAAAACAGTCTGGTCGTCATAAAAAACAATACTTGTTAAAATAAAAAGTGCATTCTCCTAGCTTTAATTTGACCTATAAACATGCAAAACTGTTGAAGCTTCGCCAAAGTATTTAGCCGCAAACATGGCAACTCAAAACAAAATAATCTGAAAAGTTGATAAATTTTTGAAACCGGCAGTTTTTAATTTATTTTACTAAAATAATTAATATGGCTTTTGCTAACGTTTTTAACGAAAATATGTAGTAATATGAAAGGTCTAGCTTTTGAAAAACTGAAACGTGGTGGCAAAACCCACATTTTTGTGTAGCGAAAGTAGCTACTTTTTTACCTAGGTCCCTGCTGCCGATTGAGATAGAGTTGAAATGTTGCACATTGACAGAAAGAATATAAATGCAGACATCAAAAATTTTCAATTTTAAAATTTTGGCTTGTAAGTCGTAGCACTAAGCGGAGCTAAGTTTTGAAAAATCATTTTTTTTGTAAAATCGTAAAATAAGTATTGAAACCGAAAACTAACGATTCTTGACGCCTAGTTTTTAAGAAATCGATAACCAGATCATAAAAATCCCTCAAGGTTTTGCTGAAGTACATCTGAAATAAAATTAGTGGGAATATAAATTTTGACAATGTCATAAAATTTCGCACATACATACACAAGTGCTGAAAAAATCAACTCCTGTTTATGTGCAAGCAATTACATAGTCAGTACCTACTTTTTTCTTAAAAAATCTAAAAATGACAAGTTTATTCAGATAGTCTGGTATTCGACGCGTCTGAGCTTTTTGGAGACAAGACGCTGTGAACAAGTTTCAGAGTTTCACTACAAGTAACGCAATTTTATGCGGCCCCTTCAGGGGACGCGTATATAATTCAGGGTAACGAACGCGTGTAAGCGAAATCGAAATAGCACTTTTTGTGCTATAGCGCTTTTTTTATGCGCTATATGCGCTATATGCGCTATAAGCGCTATGGAATTTGCTATATGCGCTATTTGCGCTATAGCGCTTTTTTGGGGTGCTATATGCGCTATTTGCGCTATATGCGCTATTGAAGGTGCTATATGCGCTATTTGCGCTATAGCGCTTTTTGGGGGTGCTATATGCGCTATTTGCGCTATATGCGCTATCGAAGGTGCTATATGCGCTATTTGCGCTATAGCGCTTTTTGGGGGTGCTATATGCGCTATTTGCGCTATATGCGCTATCGAAGGTGCTATATGCGCTATTTGCCCTATAGCGCTTTTCGGGGGTGCTATATGCGCTATTTGCGCTATATGCGCTATCGAAGGTGCTATATGCGCTATTTGCGCTATAGCGCTTTTTGGTAGTGCTATATGCGCTATTTGCGCTATATGCGCTATCGAAGGTGCTATATGCGCTATTTGCGCTATATGCGCTATCGAAGGTGCTATATGCGCTATTTGCGCTATAGCGCTTTTTGGGGGTGCTATATGCGCTATTTGCGCTATATGCGCTATCGAAGGTGCTATATGCGCTATTTGCGCTATAGCGCTTTTTGGGGGTGCTATATGCGCTATTTGCGCTATATGCGCTATCGAAGGTGCTATATGCGCTATTTGCGCTATAGCGCTTTTTGGGAGTGATATAGGCGCCATTTGCGCCATAAGCGCTGTCGAAGGTGCTATATGTGCTATTTTTTTGGATATGGATGAAACTTCTACAGAAAAATGGCCAGGGGGGATTTGAACCACCCATCGCTAGATTGCTAGCTTAACGCTCTACCAACTGAGCTACGCTGGCCTATTGGTGTTTGTGTTAATTTCCGTTTAAATAGTGATGCTGATCTTGGATAGCGCATATAGCACCTGAGGGTGCTATTTGCGCTATTTAGGCGCTATTTTGTGCTATTGCTAACTTATTGAAAAGTTTTGTACTTTTTAGCACGTATACGATCCCTCAATAAAGAAGAAGAATTTTAAAAGTATTTTAAAACTTTTGTTTGTGTCCTGGACGTCGATATAAAAAAATAGTGCATAAATAGCGCATATAGCACAACGATAGCGCATCAAAGTGCTATAAGCGCTATTTTTTATAGGCTTAAAAAATAGCGCTTATAGCACCTGAGGGTGCTATTTGTACCCTGAGGGTACCTATTGTAGCGGGTATAGCGCAAATAGCGGGAGGGTGGGGGGGTGGCGTTTTTTAACTTGAAACTATAATAGCGCAAATAGCGCAATTAGCGCCTAGGGGTGGGGGGGGTAAAATCTCGTGCTCGTGCACGCTTACACGCGACATCTACCTAATTCAGATTCTCTGAGTCCCATGTAATTTTAGGTAGGTCAAATTTCCAGTGTTAATTAACACTGGAACGGCAGGTAGGTCGCTTTTCACAGCCTAATCAACTTTTGCAACGTTCAATCCACGAAACGCAAAATTATGTCGGTGGTGAGGAATTGAATCCTCGACCTTCCGGTTGGATACCAGATGTTCTACTAACCGAGCTAACCACCGCTGATTATTGATGGAGATGTACAGATATATTTTCTAAATACCTAAATATTTACATTATTAAACATTACAACCTACATTAAACATACATTAACATATTAATACATATTAAACATACATTATTAACCAGGTATTAATTAAATTTTACGATTAGTTAATAGTGTCATACGTAGACAATTTGTGATATTTTTATTTCATTCCCTGTTACATACATAGTATATCGTATTAATCCGATTTGACAAAAATTATTTTTTCAAAAACATGCTTTATGTTCTGATACATAATGTAACATGCTGATAACTTAACTTTTTAACGACTTAACTCATTTGAACAAGTGATCAACTGGTATGATGCTCGCTTCAAGAGCAGTGGGTCGGTGGTTCGAGTTTCAAGCCCAGGTGAGATACGAGTAGAATTTTTGATTTTACCCTTCAAAGTCATAAGATTTTTTCTACTTTTTGTTCCTTCTAGAAAAGGAACTATTGTTTTAAAACAAACTCTGCGAAGTAAAAGTAGCAGCTATAAGCTGTTATGCGCATAAGATTAACACGTAAATTCAGTATGGGAGCTGACTGCTCTTTCTTTTGAAAACGGCGTTGTTACGAACTTTAAACGAACCAATCGTAAAGAACACTTTTTCAGACATCTTAAATTGCAATTTGGATTGATTTTCGTTCATTAAAACTTTTTTGGCCAATGTAATGTTTCAGACAAATTAGATATGCAATTCACGGGACTGTCTGGCTGGACTATTATTTGTTTTCCAGTTTTAAACTTCAAAATGTGGCATAACCTCTAGTTCTTCAGTTAGCTAAAGCAAAGTTAATGTAGGTTTATTATTATTAAAAAATATAAAATATAAATTTGAATATTTATTTGAGCGTATACTAGTCATGTCTTTTTTCTTTCCAGAAGCAGTGACAATTAAACATCATATCAATTTAAGTAGCGTGGCCGAGTGGTCAAAGGCGCTATGTCAAGAGGATTGTTCAAGACGATTGTGTTACTGCATGGGTTTGAGCCTCACAGTTGTATTATTTCCAAAAAAGTAATTAAGTACTGTTGTCTGCAAGACCTGTTTTGAACTAAATTTTTTGTCAATAAAGTGAACTGAGTTCTGAAATCAAAAGTAGCTTCGGCAACTAGTACATGTTTCTGGCCAAATTTTTTGAATTTTTACAGCAACTCTAAGTATGTATTTATGTGAGCGCTTACACCAAATTACGCAATTGTAGCATGTATTATTAAGAATCGCAATGCACACTGAAGGTGAAGCTGACTTTGGCGAAATGTTAAGGATCGTGCACTCAACAAAGAAACCTTGCCCTTTTTGGGGCCTGCTCGTTTCATTTTTTTGCTGTTTGAGAGACTTTGGAGCTATTCAGCAGTAAATGTGTACAAAAATCAGGATTTACAAATCGTTTTATCCACAAAATAGTGGCCGCGTTTGATATTTTTTTGAAGTATTGACAATCAGGCCTCACAATGTTCCGCTGCTCACTTAGCAGAAGAGCTTGTTAATAAAAACTGTCGACGCTGTTGCCTTATATCCATAAAAAATTAGTAGAGTGTATCCTAGTGGGTGGTCAGAAGATCTGTACTCTGTAGTATATGTTGTATAACAATTGTGAAAGTTGCACATTTTCAGGTTTGCCTTGTTGGGCTTTTAATTTAGCTTCAGGCTTAGGTTTAGAGTTAGTGTTAGAGCTCGAAAATTTGTTCTCTGATAAACCACTTTAGTACACATTCAAGAAAATTCCCAAAAGCTACTGGTGTTGTAAGCGGCACTTTGGACGACTTTCTTGTTGTCCCAGTAGATTTCCTACTGTAGTGTATGTCGCCATGACTGAATTGTTATTGTTATTAACGTTTATTATCACAAAATAAACGTTTCACATCACCAACCAATCGTTACAAATAAAACAGAAAAGTCGACCTGCCATTACTGCCTAATGTTTTCATTCAAAATGAATTAGAAACAACATTAGTTAGCAGTTTCAAAACCAACTATGCTCTTGCTAACAATATGGTATTTTTTTGTAATAGTGAAAACTGAGGTGCCATCTGAAGACATCGACGACATCATGGAAGGAAATCGTTACGCCCCTATTGATCAGCCCGGCAGCCAGTCTGATTACCCTCCATACATTCTCTATGATTTACCAGGTTCGTACCAACTTTCTTTTCGACTCTTTTATTTCGCCGTTATTTGTTTAGCAAAACTCAAAGTGTACTTCTGCGAAAATCAATTTGTGCAAAACTCAAAGGTGGACTTATGCCGAAAAGTAATGTCAAATTAAATTTTAAAATTAGTAACGCTAAAATACACCTAAAATTACTCTGACAAAAAGAAAAAACAAGTTGGACACACTTCTGTTTGTAAGTCAAACATCTGAGTAAAAATTGAATAAATGGCCTAGTACCAGTTTGCAAACCGCCTCGGTTCGCAAACCAACAGTTCCGGTTCGCAAACTTTTTAAATACGGTCCAACGTTTGTCGGGGGCCCGGTTCACAAACTCTGAGTAGCGGTTTGCAAACATTTAGTCTAATATAACACCTAATCTAGCACACACACATTGGTAATGCACCTGCAAACTTACCACTCAACTTGTAATGGCCTTCGAAATGGAGCTGCAGCTTCACAAAGTCTTGTCAAAGTGTCAAGTTAGCAACGTATTGAGCGCTAATAGACTCAACTACAGCGCGGTAAACCAAATTGCGGAAAATTACTTCGGTTTTTATGGCCATATTTTTCCTTGTGGCCCTATGTACTGATTTGTGTTTTTTTAATAATTCCGCTTTTAAGCTTCAGTAGAATTAATTATTGGCAGAAATGCACCTATGAGTTTTGCTCGCACAAATTGTCTGCAAAAATTGACTTTTGAGTTTTGCACAGATTAATTTTCGGTATAAGTCCACTTCCGAGTTTTGCCGAATTAAAGTAGGCACAATTCCACTCTTAAGGGGGGGGCTACCTGTAAAAGTGAAAATTTAAGGTTCTCTGATTCGCTTCAAATTTGCACACAATGTAGTCCCAGGGAAGGCGCATCGCAGATGTAACAAACTGGAACCAATGCTTTCGCCAATTTTTTACTAGGGGCTCTCAAAAATTTAATTTTACGTGTAAATCATAGGCGCAAAAAAAAGTTTTGTGCTCACAAAGCGTTCCTTTACTCGAAATTTTTGTTAATACTGACGAAACTATTTTTTACATGATTCGATAGCCTAATGTCATATCTCGACCTCCTATAATCCATTTTTTTAAATTTTTGCACATGGCCTGAGCAGTGACGCCAAATGTAAAATCACTCAAATTTGGCGGGCCCAAAAAACGACCATTTTTTCACAATTCGCCCTCGATTTTAGAATTGAAAATACATATCAAAAATCCAGATCATACGATTTTGCGCATACATGTGGGCTGCTACTATGCCAAGTTTCAGCCTGATTGGCTTGATGTGGCTTGTGTTAGAACTGTCCAACTAAGGGCTACTTTTAGGCTTTTTGGCGCACTTCTGCTTATGTAAATACACTGACAAACGCACTGAACCAAAAGTGCACGATCAAGCTTAATTGTTCTTATCTGAGGTTGGGTTGCCTTGGGGGAGTAACATATGTGAAAATAAGCAAAATTGGAGAACTTTGATTTTTGACCTGGGTAGCCCCCCCTTAAGTTTTGATATGGTTCAGCAAAAGTAGAATCGGCACAAGTGGAATACACCTATATACACAACACCTATTTTTAACATTACTTATATGTATACATATAACACACATTTTACTTGATTGTTTTGTGCTGTTTTCTGTTTTTCCTGTTGCGCCAGAGCGCAGCAGGCTTCTGTAGAATGATGTGTAAAAAATTAACTTGTAGTTTTATGGGATTTTTAGTGTACATTTATGTATATGTCGTAGCCAAACTTACAATTCAGCCAAAGTTGCAATTGTTGTGACTTTGGCTGAGAAATCTCAGCCAAAGTTACAATTGTGATTTTGGCTAGGCAAAGTTACAATTCTTAATCCTCATTGTTAACCGACTGTTTGACCCTGCATGAGGTCAACGTAGACAATAGACATGCACGCACATTCTAAATGTCGGCATATATTTGATATCAGTGTTAACCATACATGCACACGGACGGAGTCTCAGTCTTGGGAGAGGGGGTTCTCCCCGATTATTCGAAATTTCAGTGGAATTTAATACAAGACGTCCAGATAGCTTAAAGTCTTAAACTTCCAAAAACGCGAAAATCATTTTTAAATGTAAATTGTTTATAGGAATTATATAATTTCTTAATTTTTTGGGTTTTTACTTATACATTAGATAATTTATGTATTATATTATATTGTGCAGCCATATTGAAACATTTTAAATTTTAATTACAGTTTAAAATTGAAGTGAAACACCCTTACAGTCTAACAAAAACAACCTATAGTTGTAGTTATTTTAAAAAGTTAAATGCCATCAATTTTCAATTTTCAAATGTCGGGCCAAGCCCCCCTAAAATTTCGTAACACTGGTAAGTGTAACAAATATTGGCGGACATTTTTACGTTGACCTCATGTAGGGTTAAACGGAGTACACTCGTAATGGCAACTTTCGTTTTGGTGACATTTCGCTTTGTCGACAAATTTCAGTTGAGTTTAATATTTCTAAGGCGTTGACATTTTCTGCGTTACCTACAGTAAGACTTGTGAGATTAAAACAAACACAGCAGGCCAACTAGCAGGCGCATTAAATGTGCACATATGCACGCTCGCAATGATATTGATACATGCGACTGGGGTCCAAATTTTAAGGGGGGCTTCTCCTGTCAAACTTTAGGAACCTCCTGATAGAACAAAAATATCCTAAATTTTTGAAAGAAGTGCCACTTTTACACACTTTTAATTAAATTTTCGGGACCCTCCACCCGGTTTTTCAATTTTGGAGAGTGGTCTGCTCCCGTCCCCCCTCTTACATTTATCATTAGTTCATTGACAAAAATGAATTTATTTATTCATTAATAAACAACTATGACTGACTCAGGTCTGACTACACATTGAAGATTACTGTAGATGTGAGAAACTTTTATTACCTATTGCAAATATATATTAAATTCATCAATTTTGTCACCAATAGTGTCGGCAATGGGCAATCGGAAAGTCGACAATGCGCACGTTCACCGGGTTAAACAGCCTGTTAACAATGGGGATTAAGAATCAGAATAAGAATAAGAAAAATTAAAAAGTTTGCCGAGGCAAAGTCACAATTGTAACTTTGGCTGAGATTTTCCAGCCAAAGTCACAACAATTGCAACTTTAGTTGAATTGTAAGTTTGACTGCGACATATATTCTAACTAAAGTCTGACCAAAAATTGCTTAACCCCTAGAGAAAACAGGTAGCGTGATTTTTGTGAATACTCGCCGTACTCTTGATGCTAGGAATTCGTTCTTTCCGTAATGAAATTGCGTGTTTTTTGTCTCAGGGTCCAGCATTTTTTATTCTTGTTGGGCCACAGCCCAACAGGTCTTTAATTTTGATTCTGGTATCTTAACACAGTGCTAACGTTAAAGTGTCAATGTGCGGAGTGTGTTTTGCCTTAGCTATGCCTTGTAAAATAGTGCCTTGCCACTATTAAAATGCCTTGTAAAATCAGT
Organism: Trissonchulus sp. WLG1_4; assembly: GCA_030248245.1. NCBI lineage: Eukaryota > Metazoa > Nematoda > Enoplea > Enoplida > Ironidae > Trissonchulus > Trissonchulus sp. WLG1_4. The sequence continues at coordinate 1,079 of JASANF010012286.1, read as the reverse complement.
GTGTTGCTGTTTTAGTGGTTTCTGAGAATGTAGTTTAAAATTGCAAAAGTCTGACAAAAAGCGCTCGACTAGGAATCGACGACATCTCCTCTAGGTTGCGAACCTAACAGACTAACAACTCGGCCAGTCATTTCTGATGCTTAAATAATCATGATATGTTAGAAATCGACGATGGTATTGTGTTCTTTCAAACTGTCATAACTTATTTGCAACAGATCTTGCAAGATAAATTTGCAAATTATGCATGAGCAAACATGAAGTTCAGTAATTTATCTTTATTTAAGATTATTAATTAAGTAATTAGTTTACCTTTCAAATTCCGACTGCCGAAAGCTTCAAGCTGAGATTTTCCAGTTTCAATGGCTGTAACAGGATGGGCTTTTCATGAAAAACATGCAAAATAAGAAATAAACCTTTCGCTGGCCCAACAGGTTTACGATGGCCTCCGGCCAATGTACTTAAAAGTGTATGCTTGATACTTACTGAATGCTTTTGACGAAAACTTGGCTTGTTAGACTTTAGTGTAATTTTGCGGGTGTATGTAAATCTAAATATATGTGCGAAATATGTATGTTGCTGTTCTGCGGCTGTGTTAATAAGGTGGTTGTCTGGGCTGGATTAGTACATACTGGTGAATATGTTTATTGTTTATTTATTCATTTTAAGCAAAGCATAACATTCCATATGGAACATACTATGCTAAAATTATTCACAGTAGCGCAGAATGCACGAGTAAAAAGTTAGTAGACAGAACATATGTAGAAAGATTAATATTTGTTAGTAGCAATACAGATATCCAAATGAAGTATGTATGTACACACTACACACACAGCCTTGCTATTGGTGTTGGTGAAGTTAATTTGCACATCATTACTGTAATTTAACAAGGCTAACAATTGTAAATAACGAACGTATTCATTCTTACTATAGTTGGAGGGGTGCAACTTAAAGGAATAACTGAAGAACAGTGAGCGATCCGCCTCCCCATTCGGGTGCCGCAGGAATTTTTTTGAGGTTGTTTTTGTAACATTATACTTGCAAAAACACTTAATGTTAGTCATCATGTCACACTTCTAGAC
>JASANF010012282.1:0-18267 GCA_030248245.1 Trissonchulus sp. WLG1_4 | reverse complement strand
CTCAGCTTTCGTACACTCTTATTTGGTTTTAATGGCCCCGCCGGAAAAATTTCCGATACATCTCCAATTCGACTTAATTCTGCGGAAAAAGAATTATAAGTGTCCGAATTTTGTCCTGGGGGCTCCCGCCCCCAGACCTCTGCAACTTAGCGATTTGGCAATCTGGCGTTTGGAATGCAATTTGAAGTTGTCAAATTTCTAAAACGTGCATTTTACACGTCATTCCAAAAATTCTAGAAATAATTCTAGTTTTAAAATTTTTATGGCTACGCTACTGTTATTGGCGAATGGCGAGTGTCGGTCACCGAGAATGTCAATAACGTGAATAACGTATTGAATATACTGATGAAAAGCACGGTCCCACCTGGACGCACTGTCATATTTTGCGGGACGCAATTTTTTTGAACGGGACGCAAACTGGACGCAATCTTGGATTTGAAAAAAAACCTTGCTTAGCAGGAGCTCCTCGGAGCTTTATATACCCCACCCAACAAAATTTCGTAGCTGTCAACGATGGCTTTACTTAAGATTAATGTGGGATGTTTAGAATTGTCAAATTAAACTAATTTAATTTTTTTTGCAGAACAAACTATTACGGCTTTTCAACGAGAGCAGTTTCGACGAACTGTGCTCACTACCGCGCTGCCCCGAGAAAGTGTGCAATGCTGTGATTGCTGAGCGACCATTCCAGTCCTTTGACGCACTAGTAAGACCAAGAGTACAGAATAGTGTCTCACTCGTATAGAAGTAGAGCTAAACTATTTTTCTTGCCTCTTGATGCACCCGTTGAAATTTATTGGCACTAACTAAATATATTATAGCTTATAAAATTGTGTTATAAACCAGAAGTTTCAATTATACTTAAAATTGTGAAAATTAACAGTGTTTTTTGAGTAATCTGTTTGACTATTAGTCTAATAAGCCACCGCTTAACTCTGGATCGATTCCTAAACTAGATTAATTGATTAATAATTATTAAATTATATAATTAGTTGATTAAAATTTGTTTTGCCAACAACTCAATTTGAATAGTCTAATAAGCCACTGTTAAACTCTGGGTCGATTCCTAATGGATTAATTAATTAATTTATAGACTAAAATGTGTTTTGCCAATAACTTATGCCATAAATGTTTGACTTTTTTGTAAAATAGATGAACTAACTGGACCAATTTATTTAATTAATAAAACAAATTAAATGAAATTGTTTTGCCAATTAAACTCAAATTAATTAAAAAAATTAAATTGTTTTGCCAATAAGTAAACTGCGTTTGACTTTGCAGGAAGAGTAAAAATAGATGAACTAACTGCATCAATCAATTAATTAATTGATTAAAAGTAATTAATTGTTTTGCCAATAATTAAACTCTGTTTTGACTTATTTGCAGGAAGACTATTTTGACGAGACCAAAGGCCTGAGCACGGCGACGCTGGATCGAAACCTGGAGCTGCTAGAGGCTCAGGAGGATCTGGAACGACTGCTCGACGAGTGCGCTGGCATGGCCAGGCGACTCGAGCAAAGGGCTGCCCAGATACAGAACGGAACCCGGGCCAGCATTCGCACACAGCCGCCCATGCTCACTCACTGGTCCGTGTCGGTCTGGCTGGGATTAGGTTGTGTTTGTTGAGTTAGATTAACACTGGGACTGGGATTAAGCAGATTAGATTAGATGGGCTGGATTTAATACTGCGTATGGTTGTGTTAGATTAAGACTAGATTAAGCAGACCACATTTAATGTTGCCTAGTATGCTCAGTCACTGGTCGGTGTCTGGCTGGGCTAGAGTTTTGTTTGCTGAGTTAGATTAAGACTGGGATTAAGCAGATTAGATTAGATAGGCTACAGTTAATCCTGCTTATGGTGGGTCACTGATCGGTGACTGGGATTAGGTTTTGTTTGTTGAGTTAGATTAGGACTAGGAGACTAGGATTAAGCAGATTAGATTAGATTGGCTACATTAATCTCGCCTATGCTGAGTCATTGGTGGGTCCGGGCCGATTTGTGTTTGAGTTATACAAATTAGGACTAGGATTAAGCAGATTAGATTAGATAGGCTTATTTTAATCAGCATTAAAATGTTGAATAAAGGCTAGTGAAAGAGTCAAATTCTGGCTTGAAATGCTGCCTTTTTTGAAGTTGTTAAGGTTTGTGTCGTGAATAGATTTGTTTCAGTCCCAAATTGTCAAGTTTAGGTATTTTTTCAGACACGGTAATTAGTCTTGGTTGTGCTACTGTAAAAAATAATAGTGCGTAACTCTCTGTGGATGCGTGGATGTTCCCACCTATGTACATCAATAATAAGCATTGTGTTTTGAAGTTTTAAGTTTTTTAAGTAGGGTTTTGAGTTGTGTTTTAGTCTGCAGCTGAAGCCGTACCAGCTGATCGGACTGAACTGGCTGGTGATGATGTACGAGGAGAATCTCAATGCCATCTTGGCCGATGAAATGGTATTATCAAGAGTACATAATAGGAATATATTGATATGTGCTCTTGGTACTATAATTTATGTACTAGGTCCTAGTATGTACTCTTGGCACTATTTATTCTTTGCCCATTGGGCCTGGTTCATACTTGTCCTTGAAGGTTTGCGTTTGTCCGTAGGCGCAAGTGTTTTGATTGTAGTCTAGTGGAAAAAATGAAAACGATTTTGCTAGATCTGTTTGTTTTGAATGTGTGAACTAGAATAGAAGTCGCAAGCAATTCCGAGGCAACCCCCCTCCCCCCTTGCCACGCCCATGTATGCTGCGGACTACGAAAGGTACTGGATTTAGTCCAGTCTGACGTTTAGTATATAGACACAAAGGAGTTAAAGTAAGACGACTGCTTATTATTTTAGTGCGAATTGCGAACCCATTTGTCAACCATTATCACAAGACTTAGCGGATTTAAGATGCGCGCAAAACAGTACCTTGAATAGTTGAGTCCGTTTAGTTTGACTACTAAGCGTCGCGATTGCAGTTAAGTTCGTTTAATCCGAAGGTTTTAGAATAGTCTGAATAGCATCTCTTTTTAAGCATAATTTTTAAACCGTCTAGTCGGACTAACGGCCAATTCCTATAATGGACTAAACGGATTAGATTAAAATTTGTTTTGCCTGATGACATAGTTTATGCATTTATTTGAAATTTACGATAGCAGTGTTATTTGTGGCACCTACCGCGTGTGCACAAAATTTTTTAAGTCCAGTCGGCCTCAACATTGAGATAAGTTATTAGGGCCCAAGTGTAGTGTCCTACACTGTTAACTTTGTTGCAAATTTGAAAACTTGGCTAACTTGGTCAACTCAACTTGACCAAATCAACTTGGCCAACTCAACTTGGCCAACTTATATTGGCCAATTAATTTGGCCAACTCAACTTGGCCAACTTGGCCAACTTGAACATCCGATACTTTGACTATTTGAAATGAAGTCAAGTTCTAATCCTCTAGTTAATTTTTTCAAGTTAGTCAGTTAATGAAAATGAAAATTTAAAATGTAAACTTCGAGATTTGAACTTGATTTTATTTTAAATAGTGAAATAGTTTTCAAGTTGGCCAAGTTAGCCATTGAAGTTGGCCAAGTTAGCCATTTTTAAGTTGGCCAACTGAAGTTGGCCAAGTTAGCCAAGTCAGCTGGCCAATTTGACCATTTCTAATAGCACAAGACCAGGACGGTGTGACCCCGGATGTGCCCTCAAAGTTTTTTAAAATAATTTGTAATGTCTTTTCAGATTAATTTATTTCTCATCATCCCACATTTAGACAGAACAGTTAACAATTCTTCGAAACAAAACTAACTAACTTTGTATATACATCAACTGATTAAGTTGGCCAAATTTGGCCATGTAGGACACTACATTTGGGCCCTTATTAGGCAAACAAATCTTAATCTAATCCGTTAAATCCATGTTGGGAATTGGCCCTTAACTCCGGTTGTTGTTTTGCAGGGCCTTGGCAAAACCATCCAGGTGATCGCATTCCTGGCCCACCTCACCAGTCTCGACCAGCACGGCCCGCATCTGGTCATTGTCCCGGCATCCACTATCGGTAAGACGGCGGTGGAGACCAAAGACAATGACACCTGAGCCCGGTTTCATAATAAAAAAAGCAATCACAATTCAGTAGTTAATTAATGATTATAAGAGTGGTGGGTGTGTGGACACTGTGGGTTTACGTCGAGGTTTTGCTGAAATCTATAATAGCTTTAGGCTTGAGCTTACCCAAAATGGTGTTTCCCATTCCTCCTTCATTCATGTATCGCCACAATGTGAGTGTGGGACCGTAAGAGTGTGGGAGCTTGGAGACCGTGAGAATGTTGGGACCGTTGGAGTGGGAGTGTGGAATTGTGGGAGTATGGGAAAATGGATGTGTCGGACTGTTGGAATAGGGGACCGTGGGAATGTGGAATTGTGGGAGTGTGGCGATCGTGGGAATGTGGGACCGTCAATGTGGAATTGTGAGGATTGTGGAATTGTGGGACCGTCAACGGGGGATCGTAGGAATGGACGGGGAGTGTGGGACCTTGGGAGTGTGGGACCTTGGGAGTGTGGAAGTTTGTGGGGACCGTGGCAATGTGGAATTTGGAATTATGGGAGTGTGGGGATCGGGGGAGTGTGGCACCGTGGGAGGTATGGTATCGTGGGAAAGTGGGGATCGTGGGAATGTGTGTTTGCAGACAACTGGCTGACGGAGTTCTCCAACTGGGCGCCCAGCCTGGTGGTCCAGCCCTACTACGGCAGTCAGGAGGATCGATTCTACTTGCGACAACAGGCGCTCAAGGGACACTACGATGACGTCAATGTCTTTGTCACCACGTACGTCAGTTTTGTCAGCTGTCTTCAAAATTACACAATAATCTCGCCACAAGATGATATTATACACCAGTAGTGGTGTGATTATAATATCTCTTATTATAATCTCTAATCTCTCTAATATCTAATATAATTAGTAATGGTGTAGTTTTGGGGTCGATTCATGCTTACAACCGGATGAGCAAAATTACGAAGTAGTCAATGCCTCACGATGATTCTGCAATAATAGTGACGTGAGTATATCGTGTTGCTGACCGGCAATAGGGCTATAAAAATGAGCCTTAGATTGATAGACCGTTGTTTTTGCATGCAGCTTTTTGTAAAAAACAGAAATATACCCAAGCGAACTGCTTGGATTATTTTAGTGTATAGGAGTTTTTGCGCGAGCCACAGCAAGCAATATGAAAACTTTTGTGTGAAATTTTCCTTGTCTTGCCCACCCCTCTTTATCGAACGCCAATGGTCGGGGGCTTTTGTAGTTTGAATATTTGCTCATGGCTCTAATTAATTTGTATTTATTTTTTAATGTTTTCATTAATTTTTTTATTTTTTAATGTTTTTAGATACAGCATGGTGGTTTCGCAGGCGGACGATCGACTGTTTTTCTCCAAAAAATTTGACTTCTCCCATGCTATTTTTGATGAAGCCCACATGCTCAAAAATTGCACCACTGCTCGATACAAGGCTTTAATGAAAATATCGGTCAGTGCTAAGACTTTAAGCCCGGCTCATACTTGTCCTTGTCCCTGTCCTTTTGTCCTTAGGCAATTCCAAGAAAACTGCGTAGCCACGTGGGACATTTTTTGCATGAACAATGTTGGCATACAACACTAGTGTGTATGCGAAAAAGTAGGCAGTGCCATTCAGTCAACTTTTCACAGCAACTGATCAAAATTTGTCCTCGTCTCTGTCCTGATGGACAAATATAAACCGGGCTTTATCATCGTAAAATAGTACTAGTGACAACCATAATTGTAAAAGCCGTGGTTTAAATCTTTTCGTGATCGTGAATCAGAAACTCAGTTACGAGTACTTTTTGTCTGCCAAAGTTAGTTTTGCTTAGCTTCATACGTTCATAGCCGAAGTTATAAGTTGCTGACAAAACAAACGTCTAGCCTGCGACTAAATTACGATTTCCAAAATATTGGCCATTTTAAGAATTGTCAGCCCCCCTTTGGTGGAGTGTTTAGGCGCGGCATCGTGTGCTGTTGACGGGGACCCCCCTGCAGAACACGCTGACCGAGCTGATCTCTCTGCTCTACTTCGTTATGCCGGACCTGTTCCAGGACTACTCCCAGGACATCAAGGCCATCCTATCCATGTTTTCCGCTGTCAGTCTGCGCTAAAGTCTGACCAGAAATTGCTGGACTCTGAGACAAAAAGAAACACGCGATTTCATTACGAAAAGAACCAATTGCAAGCGTCAAGATTACAGCGAGTAGTCATAAGGCTTATTCATGCCACTCGGTTTTGTTTCAGGGGTCAGCAATTTTTGGTCATACTTTAGTCCAACCATATTAATACCACTTAAACTATTTCCATGGAATGCATAAAGGCAGTCTTAGCTCAGTCTTGCAAATGACAGGCTAAGGGGCAAGGGCAACATTCGATCCTATGTAATACGTGTAGAGTTTTTCATTACGATGTTCTAATTTATTGGAATAGAACCCCTTTAACTGGTTTTTGCATTAGACTGCCTTTATGCATTCCATCCTTTGAGTTTTTGGTCTAACTTAATCCCCAGATTTGGTTTACCGGATTAGAGTAATTGCGTATTTGGCATAGTGGTGTGGCTGAAACAAGTGATTGGTCTATAATAGTATGCAGTTATTATTATGAAATTATTATGAAGCGTTTTAGGCTACATTTGCTTGTCGTAGTTGGTGAAAGTTGTCGCTGTTTGTTGTAGATCTTCTGTATACATAAATCTTTTTGTTAACGTACTTGAATTTTTTACTGACCAGCGCCCTTTACATTTAAGCCACTAGAGCGTTAATCCCTTTGACTACTTATTAACGGGCCTTTTATACTTGCGTTGCGTGGCATAATTTTATTATTTTTTTGTTTCAGCGAAACGGCAAGAGCGGCAACTATGAAGCTCAGAAGATCGATCAGGCCAAGAAAATCATGAAACCGTTCGTGCTGCGCAGATTAAAGAGTCAAGTGGGTCACAGGCTTGTTGTGAACATGGAGGATTGTATTTATTTAAGTAGAAGGAAGGGGGATGTTTTGTTATGCCCCCCTTCCTTTCATACTTCATTTACTTCCTCCTTAATTGCCCAAACAGTGCACCGAGTACTTTTTTAGAATGGCAAAAAATGTCAAGGCTGACACCGGATCACTCCTATAGCCCGGTTCATACTTGTCCTTAAGAATATAGGGACAGGGAAAAGGACAAATTTGGGACAGCTGCTGTGTAAAATTTACTTCATCGTTTCTGCTAATTTTTGGCATGACAACAAGAATTTACTTAAACTTACTACATGCGAAAAACTAGCAGAAACGATGAAGTAAATTTTACACAGCAGCTATCCCAAATTTGTGCTTGTCCCTGTCCCTATGTTCTTAAGGACAAGTATGAACCGGGCTTATGTAGGACACGTCTTAACACCAGCAAAATAGACGCTCTGTGCCCGCAGAAAACTGTTGTGTTGCGCCTGTGATTTACACTAATTGAAATTGAGCTCTGGTTAGCTCTTAATTATTAGTAAAACGCTTGAGATGTATACTTGGGCTCAGGGTTTTTTTTCGTCAAAAATGGCGTCATTTGCAGAAATGAAACTTAAAAATGACGTTCAGAGAATAAAAATGACGAAGCTTGGACGAAAGGTTTTGAGCAAATATTGACGCTGATTTGCCACAACTTGGCCTAAAAATTGAAAAAAATCTCCAATTTTTTTCTGGGGGCTGCCGCCCTTAGACCCCTGCGACTTAGTAGCTTACTCGTCGTTGTTATGAACGTTCGTCAAAGCCTCTGCATGTGTACACGAGTACATTTACTTATCTAGTGCGCTGTCTGATGTGCCGTGCCTGATGGCTAAAATTAGTATAATATGTAATGTTCGGACAATATGCGCTGTTATTTGTAAATTTTTGTGTTAAAATGCGTTTTAAGAATTATTAAAAAATGGCAAAGTAATTTCCTCTCCGAAAAAATTTTACTTTCAGTTTTACCGAAAATTTAAACGAAAAAACGAAAACAGATGTACAAAGTGGGTCTGAGCTCCCGACTAAATTTGAGAGTCCGGGACAAGCAAACCCTTTTCAAAGTTTAAAAAAGGTGCCTGAAAACTCACAATTTGCTTTAATTGCATAATTGCTTTAAAAACAGCAAATATCTAAAAAAATGCTAAGAATGTTCAAATTTTGCTGAAAATTTCCATTTTTAGGCAAAAGTTTTGGGGTTGTTGTGAGTGCAAGTCCCCAAGATATCGGGACAAGACCGCCTAAAATTTTGAAAAATCCGGGACAAGCCTCCCCCAGACTGACCCCATGTACACGAATACGTCATGTAACAACTCAAAAACTAACAAATCAAAAAACTTTGGGTACCCCTCCCCCCCTTGGTGGGATCCCCCCTCCCATCGGTCTACTTTTTGACCCTCCTCCCAAAAAATAGCAATTTATACCTTTTTGGGCCACAAAACACCATTTTCAACATTGTTTGGCCAAAATTAGGTAAAAACTCGCGTAAATTTTATACAAATGACGATTTTTTTACATTTGGTCGAAAATTTTCTGTCGGTACGCTAACGATAAGATAAGATGACGATAGCTAGCAATTTTGCTGCAGCGCAGCGGCACTGTAAAGCCATAATCTAATTTTGACGAACGAAAAATAAAAATGACGACAGGATTTTAAAAATGACGCCAGAATGATGAAATCCGTTTTTGAAAAAAAACCCTGCTTTGGCTCCAGTTTGGTTCCATCTGCGATGCGCCTCACGGGTTCTTCACCGGATCTGCCTTGTGTACAAAGTTGAAGGCAATCCGAGTATATTATAGTATACTCAAAATTTTCTACTTCACAGTTAACTTAGCAGGTTAATCCATTTAATCTAGCTAATCTGGCTACTCTATTTAATCCAGCTCAGCTGGCGAATCCATTTAATCCAGTTAATCTTCAGCTCAGCTGGCTATTCCAGTAAATTTTTCTTACCCACGTAATCCAGCTAATCTGGTTAATCCGACTAATTTGACTAATTCATTTAATCCAACTAGTCTTACTAATCCATTTGATTCAGCTGACTTGGCGTATTGCATATGTATTGATTTTTACAAGTGCGCAAGCACTTATACTACACTGAGACGCACACACAATGCATTTTCTCACTTGCTGAAGTCTGTGCCGGGCCAGCCCGCGCGCTCCGGGCCTGCTCTGGGCCGGCCCGCGGGCCCCGGGCCGATGGGCCCGCTACGGCCCGCCGGGCCTATAGCGGGCCGCCGGCCCCGGCCCTGCCCGGGAGCGCGCGAGTCGGCCCGGCCCGGGCCCGGCCCGGAAAATTTGCTAGTGGCAGAACTCTAGTGGAATGGCAGTGTTGTGTGTTGCAGGTGTTGAATCAGTTGCCGTGCAAGCAGGAGCGCATCGAGCTGTGTCCCATGACGGCCGAGCAAACGGAGCTGTACGAGTCCATCAAGACGGAGCTGATGAGCGTCATGCAGAGGGCCGACGGGGAGGAGGATGGACTCAAGGTGCGTCTGCTTGGCTGGATATCACCACTGTGGTTTTTAAAAAGCATGGTTTTACATACTTTTGTGTATGATTTGCGCATAATTTCATCACGAACAATTGCCTGATTCGTTACGATTTTTATAGATTTTCTAAAACCGTGGTTTTTGCTCAGTTCAAATTTCAGCAAAAGGCTTGCTGTGCTGCAGGTTTGTAATATTGCAAGTTGCAACTGAGAAAAAACCATGGTTTTAGAGAAAATTTACGAAATTCGTAACGAATCAGGGGATATTTCATATGAAAACCAACGTAAAACCAAGGTTTTAAACTAACAAACTATCGTCATGCAAAGAATTTGGCTATGCATTTGGCTATGCTGTTTTACTGAAATTGACTAGGAAAGGACAAAAAGACAAAAAATGAAAAGGACGATCGTGAACCGGCCTTTAACATCCCTGTTTTTCGTGTAGCGACCCGTGTCCATAGTAAGGGATGTAGACTGCAAGCTTGTTTGATGGGTTGTTATTGTGTTTCAGGGCAGCAAGGGCGTGTCATATTTGATGCAGCTGCGCAAGGCGGCTAATCATCCGCTGCTGCATCGGAGACTCTATGACGACCACACGCTCACAAAAATGACCACAGCTGCCATGAAGGTGACCAATCAGTGTGTGTGTGCGTGTGTGTGGGTGGGTGGATATGTGTGTTTGTGTGTTGGTGGTGGTGGGGGGGGTCATTGTGACTATCCCATGTCTTTTCTGAAAGTGGATTTAACGGAATAAATGTGGATTTATGTTTGATTAACAGTACTGTAAGAGTGATCGTTACTGAATTAATCTTTTCTTAATTCGGCTTAGTCACTGTGGTTGACTGAAGATCCTCCTTTACCGGAATAAACATAGTTAATTTTGGTCACAGTTAAACATTTTTGGTTACTACACGGTATTTTGCCGTGCCACTTCAATCATTATTGTTGTGTCAGAGATCAGTGAGTTTAATCCTCTAAATCCAGTTGAGTATATTTAGGCCCTGGGAGGATTAACTTGAATTATTAGTGTTGTTTTGTTTCAGGAGCCGGACCACGCGGATTCGAACGCGGACTACGTCTACGAGGACATGAGTCACATGTCCGACTTTGAGCTTAGACGTCTCTGTCTCAACTATCCTGTAAGCTCAGTCAGTTATAATATGACTAAGACAATCTTTCTGTTTTCGGTCCTTTTTTTCATATGCGTCTTTTTTTACTGTATTTTAGTCTGATTGCTGCGAAAAATTAGTATCATATTAAAACATGCCATAATTAATTATGTGACCACTATGTCCACATGGGTCTCATCAGGTTTACTCCTCTGGCATAGAGGTCAATCGCCGCTTGGTGTTGAGGGGGGGGGGGAGGGGGGGCTGAGTTTGGTTTTGGTTTCGAAATTGTCGACGCCAACGGAGGGTGAAAGTTGGTTTTTATTCATGTAATATTTTGTGTTTTGTAATGTATCATTTCTTTTTTTAGCGCCTGGTACCATTTGCTTTAAAAGATGAGGCAATATTGAAATCGGGCAAATTTCAGATGCTGGACAAGCTTCTCCCCAAAATTAAAAGCGAGGTACGCTCGGGAGCTGAGACAGGTGTGAAACTAAAGTCTGACCAAAAATTGCTGAACCCTGAGACAAAACAGGTGGCGTGATTTTAGCGACTAATCACTCTTGATGAATCTGATTAGTTTTTGAGTTTTAAACAAGAGATGAAAACGATAGGCAAACTGTTGTTTCACAATACCCTACGATAAAAACTACATATTGACGTGGAATTGTGTTCTATGGACTGGGACAGTATTATGTACTCTTGCTACGATTGAACTATACAGTAGACTAGTCCAGCGGCGGTGGCTCACAAGCGCTTTTTGCTAACAACTTTGACCCTGTAGATCAAGCCCCATATTTAGCAAAATTTTTGATAAAGTGCAATTTTTACCCAATTAGGGTGGATTAATACTCACAGCCGTATGTCCGTTCAGCCTGCAATATTACTAAATAATCCCGCCACAATCTGATCTTTTACCCTATTAGTGACGTTATTGTTTCTTAATTTTGCTGGCTATACTCACATACGACTGTTAGTATGAATCGAGCCTTAGCTCTAAATCTAATTCTTCAAAGTCATTTATTCTGTTTCAGGGCTGCAAGGCGTTGCTGTTCAGTCAGTTCACAATGGTACTGGACATCCTGGAAGAATATTGCCGTATTCGGAAGTACAACCACATGCGGCTGGACGGAGCTACCGCAGTCGTAGAACGGTAAAGCCCGGTTCATGCTCTTCGTTGTCCTTATCTCCATCGTTTTGTTCGTAATATAGGCCAAATAACCCAAATTTTCGCAAAATTAAAGTTACTTAAGGTCACTTGCAGATCGTATTCAAAAAAATTAGCTGAAACGCTTGTGTCAATTCTTCACAGTAACTGACCAAAATTTGTCCTAGTGCCTATCCCTGTGTCGAAAAGGACAAGTATGAACCGGGTTTTGGAGTCGATCAAAGCTCCCACTTTTCCGTAAGCGTGTCCATTTGTGCGTATGTGGAAAGTTGTGGCAGAAAAATGGATACAGAACAAATTCTTAGAACGTAAGCTACTGTATATAGATATTTTTGCTGCCCTTGTACCTTAGCTATTAGAGTTCGCTTAGTGCCCTTGTACCAAAATTTAGTTTACCATCCTCTCGACTACAGAGCTGCTCGCACACATCAATACTATACTTAGCTATACTTTTGCTTGATACCCTTGAAATCCGAGGGTCTCAACCCCCCCCCCCCCAGTCTAAACTGTGATGTGGCTTATTCCCAGACTGCCAATGATCAGCTCGTTCAACTCTGACCCCTCCCAGTTCCTGTTCCTGCTGTCGACCCGGGCGGGGGGCCTGGGCATCAACCTGACCTCGGCCAACTACATCATCCTGCACGACATCGACTACAACCCCTACAATGACAAACAGGCTGAGGATCGGTGCCATAGGCTGGGACAGACCAAGTTAGACCACGTCTAAACTGATGCTATACCTGTTTTGAGAAAACAGTGCAATACCTGACGTCAATAACTAAAGTTCACGCTGCTAGATTCACAGCGTGCATCTAAGTTATTGACTTATTGCACTGTATATTTCAATTGGCGCTTCAAGTTACAGTGCGTATAAATCGCTGAGTGCACGCTACATCGTGCTATAACTTACACTTATGTGCTGGGGTTAATGTATGACTAGAGTTTGGGTTTACAGCCGGAACGATGGCTAATCTCCAGAAAGCAATAAAGTCCACAGTTTGGTAGAAATTAGCAAACATGTTCAACTGAAGAGGTAGCGGGCGCTGCAGACGTTCAACCGTAGGTCCGTTCAGCCGGCAAAATTGCAAAAAACTTAATGCCACTATTAATTAATTAATGATTAAGGCAGTATTTCTTAGATCGTCTGATTATTTTGAATGTTTGCCCGCTGAGTGAACATGGAATGGACAATATTGAATATACCCCGAGTCGAACATATTGGCTGGGATTCACGAATGCGTTCAACATTGGACTCGGCCTAAGCGTTCTTTTCTAGTAAAATAGAACCTCGTAATGAAACAGTCTGCTTTGATTTCATCCAATCACGTATTCGACTTGGACCGAGTATAAATTCAACGCACGAGTATAAATTCAACGTGGATCCCACGCATTGTAATCTGTTAAAATATGCACACAGAACTTTTCATTACAATGGCCTATTTTTACGCGGCCCCCTCAGGGGCCGCGTATATACTAATATATTCAGAATCTCCGCTCTCTACGTTATTTCGGGTAGGTCAGATTTCCTGTGTTAAATAACACAGGAAGAGTAGGTACCTCTATCTTGAACAAGCAGTTCCGTTTGTTCTCTCCGAAGCCGGCAATTATGCAAAAACAAACCTGCCGTGGTGGACTCGAACCACCAAACTTCCGCTCATAAAGCGTTCGCTTTACCTGCTGAGCGAACCGGCAGCTGGCACATTAGAAGAAACAACCGAGCTAATCAGCAAATATTGTGGACTAAGCACAGTCAAAAAATTACAAGTATTTTCTTTAAATTGAAAACAGTTCGAGTTACCTAAATTTTTTTTGGTTTGGTTTTTTAAACATTTTTATTCGCATCTTATTGCGCAATGAACATCAAAACTATATGTATTAGCTGTTGTCATGTTTAACTTTTAGACAGGTTATTACAAGGCTCGTTGGTCGAGTGCAATGATTCTCGCTTTGGGTGCGAGATGTCCCTGGTTCAAGTCCAGGACGAGCCTCATTTTTTTCCGAAAATCAATTTTATTTTTTTAAACTCAACTTTTTAAACTCATATAATATAGTTATGTTTCGTCTTTGTACTTTTAATTTACCAGTAGGCGCCAATTTTCTGCGACGGTTTAATATGGTATCTGAAAAATCCTAGTGTCGTTATATATTACAAAAACATGTTCATGCTTAAGTCTTCTTTACAAGAAATGGCCGCGTTTAATATTTCCCGTGGAATATTGACACTCATGCCTCATAATGCAACCGCTACTCACTCAGCAGAAGTGCTTGTGTTACAATAGAATTAATTGTTAGACTGAGTCCACAGTTGAAGACATTTAGTGAATACCAGCCTGTCTGTGTTTGTGTTTGAGGACAGTGACAGTGGTGAAGCTGATCAGTGCGGGCACCATCGAGGAACGCATGTACGACCTGGCTCAGGCTAAACTGGACCTCGAACAACAGGTCACCTCCAATCACCAGGGTAAATTCAGTTGGCTAGCTTAGGGTCTTATCCAAAATTGGATTTATCGGATTAGATTTAACTTTATTTCGTCAATAACGCAGCGTCAGTTAAGCGTAATTTATTGAAACTTGGTGCACACCGAGGTACTGTATGTGAGCCATGTAGGACAAAATTTCAGCCGGCTATTTTCATTTTGTGTTGGGCTATCAGCAAAATGAATTTAAATCTAATCTGTTACATCCAATTTGGGATAAGGCCCCAAGATCTGCGTTTTAAAGCTTTTTTGAATACTCTATAAGACCCCTAAAGTTCGTTAGTTTGACGTAAGCCCGTAGCTTTTTTTTGAATACTCTGTAAGAGACCCCTAGCTTTGTTAGTTTAAGTTGAGCATGCTACTTCAATGAATAATATTAATAGTGTGCTATGTTATTAGTTTAGTAAATCTGAGTCTTATCCTGTGAAGTCCTGTTCATACTTAACCTTAAGGACAATGACAAGGACAACTTTTGGTCAGCTGCTGTGAAGAATTGACGCAAACGTTTCGGCTATTTTTATGCATACGATCTGCAATTAGTGACCCCAAATTTATTTATGCGAAAAGTTGGCTTATTTTGCCTGTAGTTTTCTTGGAATCGCTTAGGGATAAAACGATATGGAGAAGGAATAAGGACAAGTATGAACCGGGCTTAGCTCCAACAAATAATTCTTTTAGTACTAAAGTCTGACCAAAAAATGCTGGACCCTGAGAAAAATAGAAACACGCTATTTCACTTCGACAAGAGCGAATTGCAAGCATCAAGAGTACAATGAGTAGTCGTAAGAATTACGCCACATGTTTTCTGTCAGAATTCAGCAACTTTTGGTCAAGCTTCAATAATTATTGTGAATAAGTTGCTTGCTTTTTTGTGTTTCAGGCAGCGAGGACGTGGAAAGTTTGCTGCGCGAACTGGTTTGTGGAAAGCAGAAAAGTTGATGACGGTGGCTGATAGTCACAAAATTATTATTCCATTTTTAGCCAGATTGTAAATAGCTGTTTGTCACAAGGTCTGAAATCTAGGGGGTTGAGTGTCGACTGAGGGGATTGGAATTTTGATTAAGTGAAACCATTTTCACCCTCAAAATTTGGTACACTATTCAGACCATTCCTTCATGTACTTCAGATCTGGGCCCAGTTGTATAAAGATTTCAACGGCCAATTATACAAATTTCAATGGGATTTTATAAAGAAAAATAAAGATAAACTCCCGTTGAAATCTATACACAATGTGGCCCTTCCTCGTCTTTCTTGTAACACTTCTTTTGCGTTACATGGCGGACAATGAGCAATGACATTAACAGGCTTTTATAAGCTACGTTTTCAGTATCACGTTGTTGCACTTCTCACAGTCAGCCAGTTGCGCTTGTGAAAATTTCGCTGTCAAAAAAATTAACAGGATGCTTAATTGGGTCACTTGAGATAGGTTTTGTAACGGGGGCGGGGGGGGGGGGGTTAAAAGGGTATTTAGTCCCGCAAAGGAGGGGCGCTTTAGTGACAGTTATTTTTTCGTAACCTCTTCTGGATCACGTTTTCTGATGAAATGCCACAGTCTTGGTTCGTTCATACTCTATACCGTTTGTAATACTGTGATAACAATATCATGTTCAATGTTTGTTAGATTTATTTTTTCTCCTTTCCAACTTTATTGTTGTGTTATTGACGATTGTGTTTGTTCATTTTCTAGTACTGATTGTTTGTACTTTACCAAAAACATTTATTGGAACACGTTTGCCTTACGTGGTTTTTTATTTATTTATTACTAGTTGATGTTGTTTACTGATGTAATCATGGGCCGGGTCACATGTGTAGGGGCTGGCTGCTAGACATTATGGACGGATTGCATAAAGCTAGTCTTGAATGCTAAAACGACTTGGTGTGCTGTAGGTTTAAAATTTCAACTGAGCTAAAACCATGGTTTAAGAAATGTATGAAAATTCGTTAACGATTGAGGCTATGTTTCGTACTGAAATTATGTGCTAATCATAAGAAAACCTACGTAAGTACGTAACTACCCGTAGAATATATTTGTACCAGATTATATATAAATTTCTTGTTAGTTGTTACTAATTATTTGTTTCATGACGGGAGTTTAATAAAGAAGTCATTACACGTACTCGTAATTGTTACTATTGTAAGACTTGTAATTTGGTGCAGCTAGCACTGGGGGACCTTTGTGGGGCCTGCTTTATCTTTGGTTCCAGCTTCACGTATTTCTTCTGTTGTAATGTTTGTATATTAAAGCCTTCACTTCGTGGTTGTTGGATGTATCTTTCTGTAGTGATGTGGAATAGGTCAGAAGTAGTGTTGGGTACGGCTGCTTAAACGGCCACACAGTGTCAGCTATAGCTGACGTAGCTTACCCGCTAATGAGTTTTTACTTGTTAAATTTATGTGACTTAGTAGTTTAACTGACAAAGGTGTGAATCTGTGAGTCTATTGATGCTGCCGATCGGTAAGCAGTTGTTATTTATACAGAGGGCAGACTGTCACTAAGAAGGGCTTCTTTTTCATGTGTAACCGAGTGAGTAACACGAGACCCCCCTGAGTGCATCTAGAGACCACCGTCACCGCAAGCTACAGATCTTTGCACCCCCCCCCCTCGGAAAAGTTTGGTCTCCCCGCTATTTCGGACGAAAGTCAGGCAAAATGCAGCTATTGCCAAAATCGCCAGGTTTAGCAAGTGTAGCATATTCAGTTGGTGATACATGAAAATGTACCTGGAAAAAGGCCGCTCTGAGCCTCCGCTATATGAGCGCTCTTTTTCGCCCGGAGAGCGCGTTTGGTCGCTTAACCCTTTCACGTCCAAAGGATCATGGGAGATACGCCACGATGAACTGTCATATCTGGGGCTATGCAACTTGACTAGTCTATTCTAGTGACAAGATCTTTAAGCTGTTTTTATGGGGAATTGTAGGTCTTCGCATTTGGCCGGCAATTTTTAGTTCTACTGCCACGCAGCGAAGCCTATGCTCATTTAAGGTGGTAGTTGCGTTTTCGAGGTTTTTGTGATTTCTATGTAAACTTTGCGCCACCAGTACTCAAGTTATAAGTGATGCCTGAGCATACATTTTTGGGACAGTATTATAAAGGTCAAAATCCCCAGGCATGTCTCTCACTTTTTTTAAATTTCACCTGTGGACATTTTTAGAGGGTTTTAATTACAAGAAAATATCTTAAATTTTCGGTGCGTTTGCTTTTCAGCTATTTTCTCAGTAAATTGACTAGTTATTAAAAAAGTGAGGGACATGCCTGGGGATTTTAAACATGTCAAAAACCTTACCAACTTTCAGCCCCAACAGGTAATCGTATGATTCAGAGCTGTGGCGCAAACTTTTTGTAAAAAATTTTAATATTTTGGAAAGGACCTTTATTTAGTCGCTTATACTGGAAAGAAAATCACAGGTTAAATTTCAAGGCATGGCATACATTTAGGAAAGATATTGTTCTACCTAATGCAAAAGACCGCTTGTGATTTGAATTTGTAAACGCTGAGCTATGGCTTTTTAAAAAAACACCTAAAAACGCAATTACCCCCTTAAGCAATGTGCAAATTTGACTTTTTTTCATCGCAAAAGTAGTATTTTCTTTAAGGCCACATTACGAAATTTAAATGCAACTCCGGCAGTCTGCTTTATGTGCATCAGATACAGCAGATAATGTAGTTCATTTCTAGCATTCAACTATGGCAGGCGCGCAGTTGCTGTGTTCTTACTCTAGGGTGAGGTAGGTACATATTGTAATAAAACAGGGTTAACGAGCCCCCTGATTGATACAGGTTTCGCTTGGTTTCGGTTGTAGCTGCAAGAAGTGAGCTACTTGTTCGGTTGAGTACGTAGTTTAGTGATCAGACGTGGCGCAGAATGAGGCCACACTCTCAGGCGGAATCCCCATTTTGCTTATTCCCCAAAACCCCCAATCTCCCCCCTATGTCCGTACGAGAGCGCCTGATTCGGTTAATCGTCAGTTAGAGAAGTCCTAAGTTCCCCCCCTGAAGTGTAGTACGAATTTGGTACGGAAAGAAGTCGAAG
>JASANF010012281.1:0-28657 GCA_030248245.1 Trissonchulus sp. WLG1_4 | reverse complement strand
AAAGAGGGGGGAGGGTTCCGGCAGGAGTAAAATTTTGGCCAAAATTTGAAAAAATCGGCATTTTTTCGTGAAATTTTAGCGATTTTTACCAAAATTTTCGCTAAAAATTGTCAAAATCGGTATTTTTTAGTCAAAAAAGGTAAAAATTGCGTCATTTTTGGGAGGGAGGGGGGACAAAAATGAGTTGACGCAGAGGAGGGGAGGTCCCACCAGAGGGGGGAGGGGTACCCAAAATTTTGGTGCTGTTACATGTATGGCCAGATGGCAACTATTTCAACATAGTATGACACATCTGAAATCACTAATTATTTGGTCACTTTACAATAGAATAATTGTTAATATTTGTCTTGAAGCAGCTTTAATCTGTTAACGTCTTGCTTTCACTAATTGGTACATAAAGCCTCTATTTTCAGAAAAATTAAACCAATTTTATTATATATATATATATATATATATATACATATATACATATATATAGTTATTTTTAGATGAAAGTTAAAACTGCATTTTGGTTCCAAAAATGCGGTAGATAAACTAACGCAGTCAAGCGTATTCGTAAAAACAGAGCGGTGATAAATCATGCAGAACTAAAAAACACGAAATTAAATAATTATATATACATGTCAATCGTGTGAAGTTTTTAATACAGCCACTTTTTACAGTCCTTTTTACGTAGCCTAGGATTTAGGTATATTTAGATTTATTCTGGACAAAACTTGACGAAAGTTGGTAGGTATTCACAAAATACAAAATGACGAAAGACCATTTTTGCTAAAACTTGTAGTTTTTAAATTTTTTTTAAATTTTTTAGAGATGGGAAAATCAACCAGAGCAAAACCTACCTAAACGTTAAGGGGGAATTTTGACAATAAAACTTTACATTCACCTTACCAGTGGGTAAAGTTAGCCTGAAGGTAATTTTAAGAATACCTACTGCCCCTGAGATTATAGTATACATAGACTTACATACTACATACAAAAAACCGACACTAAGCAATATGACCGCTTGAACGTATTCACAAACAAAAAACACGCCAATTTTTAATTGAATAAATGAATAATCTCGCAAAAAAGCAGGAAAACCCGTACTCTGTATATTTATGGACTGAAAGAAAACAGGCTAAACCGGAAAAAAAGCGCAGATCATAATTTAAGCCAAAGTCAACACATTAGCCGAGTGAAATAAATAAATTTCAGCTCTTTCGAGTTTTGTTCATTTTCTGTTTAACTCAATCTGCCTGTGACTCAAAGGCAGATGGGTGACCCAAATTTCGAGGTTTCTTGGGGTCCTTGGGTACTTGAAATTTAAAATTTGGGCTTTGATTATATCATGCTGAACTTTTCAGAGTGATTATAATTGTCCGTTGTCTGTTATGATGACTAATGGCCCGTTCAAAATTAGATTAACTGGATTAAATTAGTGGATTAAAAATTATGAATACGAAACAGATGTGGTTTCAATGAAAATATCTGTCAAACTACATATATATTATTAATAAACTAATCTTTCTGCAGAACTTATTTAAAAAAATCAACTAAATTTGAGGACCTAAAAATGTATGTATGAACATATTTACACAAAAAATATAACCAGTCTGACCAATAAATGCTGGACCCTGAGGCAAAAAAGAAACATTTATTACGAAAAGAACTAATTGCAAGCATCAAGAGTACAGCGAGTTATATGATTTGTCTCAAGGTTCAGCAATTTTTGATTAGACTTATCATTAGACTTGATTAGATAAGTATGTAGAATAGATTAGTAGCATAAACTCACATAAAGTTAATCCTGAATACGAATTGCAGTCCACGAAATTATCAAATCGAAATTGCGTAAGTCAGTTCATAACGGCAAGCGAACGAATAAACGAATCTCATCAAGCCATGGTGAAAAGGGATTGGAATAAAACTGGCAAATATAAACCGATAGAGATCGTTAAGATACCAGCAAATCTTGATTTCTAAAACAAAAACATAAACGTTAAAATGATCTTATTATTTCAAAAAAATCTGAAAAATATTAGCTAATATCCAAATAATAAAATACATACATACAAATACTGACGAAAAAATTAGTTGAATTTATGTATGTACTTATTAAATAATTCAGTAACTAGTCAGAACTTAAAAATCGATGGAAACTAAAGAACTGATTTTTCAATCTGACATACTAATAGGCAGTTTTATTTTACAACAAAAATTAAATATCTTACAATCAAAATTATATTTACTACAAGTGAAACCCTCATAAAAGTTTGCTATATAAGCTTAAGAAGCATATATATTTCCTATAAACCTGCAAATACTGAGAGCCATAATAATAAACACAGCTATCTTTGACCAAGCCAAAGTCTTGAATGGCCTGGCTTTTATGAATGAATCGAAAACTCTACTAAAACGGATGTTTACAAAACAAGAATGGACAATAGCTAACTGCCCAGTTGACGTCAAAGGTAAGGGCTAGATAAAAAAAGTAGCGAAATTCAACAGTTGATAAGTTAAGCAGATAAGCTATTTTTATGTAAATTAGATTAGATTAGCAATCTGGCGATATTAGTCATACGTATGTGAAGTTCCGGTGACAGTAAGTCTGATCTGGAAAATATAAAAAACCGACTTGGTGTTTTTTGGAAGGGAGATATTTCGTCGATGGGGGGGGGGTCTCTGAAGTAATTCAAAAAAATTTGTAACTTCTTTCAGTTTCACAAATGGTCAGATATTGAATGGGGAAGTTTGGATAAGACTGACACTCGTTGAGTGGTATATAAGGGTGGGGGTGGGGGATTGGATTTGGATACCGTCTAACTAAATTCTTCTTCTGGGAATTCTTGTAAAAAAACCTATATACGAGTTACGACTACATATATATAGGTAAACCTATATATACAACATCGTATTCACATCCACCCAAAAAACAATATATACATGAACAAAAAATTCGACACATATTTTCTACATGGATTAAAAACAATGGTTCTATTACTTCTAAATACCCTTAACTTTAAAACCCCTCATTATTTTTCATAAATTTTAAAATCCGAATTTAGCAAAACTTTTCAAATAACCTACATAAACATACACAGCTGTAAACTGGTATACACTTCATTGACCTCCCACAGTATATAAGCTAGCGCGTATGTAAGCAGTTATAGTGTGAACGCTTCTGTAAGCGGATCCCGACGTCTGAGTATGCCAATAATGCACTTTGAAAGAAAGAAAGAAGAGCACATTATTCAATTACAGCCAATCGGGAAGACGGGATGGACAGTGGACTAAATTGAATTGGAAACTATTGCGAAATAGAAGAGGCTGGGATTTGATCCACCACTTGAGCTGTGGGCTTGCACGATTGCAGTGAATGAAGGAATTTTAGACGTCGCTTCTCTAAAACTCTTTTGCATATATACCATAAGAAGGGAAATGTGACCCCCTTTCCCATAAAAATCGAGGGTCCGGCCGGGAGGGAAGTGTCTCAAAAATGTGGGCTCCATTCGGGAAAACTGCCACTTTTTTAACAAAATTTAGCGTATTTGGGTCGATCAGGAAGGGTCCACAAAATAGGTTCGGAAAGGAGAAACCCCCCTACATGAAATATTGACACCGTTACATGTATGTCACTAACGATTGAAATATTTTTAGCGGCTAGGAAACATTTCATGAACAAGATACGTTGAGCTTAAAAAGTGTCTCTTCAACTACAACTCAGAATCGATCAATTGCAACCGTTCCAACCGTTCAGCCGGCAAAATTACGAAAAAATCAAGCTACTAATAATGCACAAAATAAAAGCTGGCAGTTACTCCAACTTCCAAACTTTATCCTGCCCAGCAAAACCACAACGCTGTACTCTTGCTGGCAGTGGAGTGACTTTGGTTTGGCGGAGTCCTTCTTGTAATTCAGTCGGCCAAATGACCATCTGGGGACGCCCGGCGCGGGCTGGCCCATAAAAAGCCCATTCATGCACTTATCAGTTCTTCTCCACTTCAGAACTACACTCGGGCTACTTCCCCCTAAATTAGCGTGCGGGTGATGTAAGCTGCGTCTTTGGGCTCACTTCTTGACTATCAGTAAATATACGTGCTTGGTTCTACGTAGTTGTATTTTCCAAATATGTAACTGGTTCTAGTTGTTTTTCCAACTACTGCGAATGATGGAAAACTACACGCAGAGCTAAGTAAAACTTTTCAGTGAAAAAATTAAGTGTGACCGCAAGGTATATAAAACCCGAGTGATGAGCCATCATGAACCAAATCCGGTTCCAGATCGGGAGGGACTTTTCAATTTTGGGAGATTTAGGAGGATAGACACAAAAATGTCCAATTTTAGGGGGTTTTAGCTCAATAGGGGATAAGCTTTCGCTTTCGTCTGGTATATTTAAAACTGGACTATATATAATATTTATCATTTTGCTTCGGATAGTTTATATTCTGTTAATTATTTGTTTTGTTATTACGGTTATTACAGTTATTACCTGCATACAAATTGTAAAAAACGAGCGTATCTGAGCAGATAATAATAACAGTAACACTACAGTAGGCATGATATAGGAAACATCGGCATTATATGATACGCAGATACGATACCCAATTTTTAAATACCCAGTTTATAATTTGTCTAGTAAAAATAAAATGTCAAATTACACAAAATTACTGTTTAAAATGAGACCAGTCGGCAGTACCTAGAAAAATGTTAAAAAACGAAATTCTCGTAAAAAAATTTACAGCTATTTTGTAAGTTCATTCCATGGTTACGAAATTACAAATTTACTGATTTTACGATAATTTTGCGCTGAATTTAGTCTTGAACAATGTACCACAATTAAATACGTATACAAAAGTTCTCTTTAAAAATTACTATAGCTATCAGATAAGTTTAAATGATTTCATAAAAAATTCAACAAAAAATTCGTACGGCAGATTTATACTCCAGTCCTATGTACTTCCATTTTGACCTCGGGTCGATTCCAGCCGTTTGTCCACTCAGCCGGCGAAAGTATATACTAAATAGTTTCGCTTAGGACAAACAGCTGAAGTATGAATCTACCCTAACGTCAAATTTACAAACAAAAAAACGCCACTACGAAACATATACATAAAGCATAAATTGCTAGTGATGTGTTAATGAAGAAGTGATTTCCCAAAATATTTACAAAACATAAACAAACCTTAAACCGAAGTGTGAAGCGACCATATATGCCATTCTATATATTGAGGAATTAGCGGATTAAATTTAAAAATTTAATTAGTTTGATCTAGATTGGAAAACATGTGGATCCAAAACTAAAATCTTTGTAATACATAGAAATTAAAAAGCCTCCAAAAGTTTTATCACACTAACGAAATAGTTCGCGTCTGTATTAAAAGATAAAAAACCGCAATTTTTTAGAAGGTCATGTTTACTCTAATGAAAGATCATGGACTAAATTCTTTGAACCAGGGGGGGGGGAGAGGGGGGTGGACCTTGGCGGGGTCTTGTGGGGGGGGGTCCCTTTGTTTGGGCCTTTTTTTTCCCCGAATAAGATTAAACCAGCAAAATATTGAAACCAGATTTGACCTAAAATCGCCCATAAATACATTAATAGCCATATTATCCCCTAATCATCCAAAATATTCAACCAAGATTTTTAGAAATAAAATTAAATCGATTCGATATCAATAACAAATGCTTCTCAAGTTGAATATATACATATTTTTATAGGTTCAGTACAAAATCCGATAGACATTTTCAAAAACCGACCCCCTTCAGAGAAAACGTGAAAATAAATGCGCATCTTTAAACTGATTCTCAGTGACATTTCATTCCAAACGACTGCTTTTAGATTACGCAATTGGTGATTTGCGTAACACCGAAATTGAGCCATTAAATTTACTGCTATAAATTGGCGATTATGATAAAAGACTTCTTAGAGGGGTTCAAGAAGGGAAAATAGTAATTGCAATATTGCAACCTATGAGCAATTCTGCAATTCTACAATTTCTAGTACTAATCTGTACTATTTGAACAATATTTGCCGAGCAAATGAAAGTAGAAATCGAGCCGATGACATTTATAGTTAAAGGTCAAAGGTCACTGCGTCATCCGTTGACACATTAACCCATTAGGTCAGCTGGCTAAGCAAGTCGATTGTTCCTAATTGCTCAATAATGCAAGCAGACGGGTGAATTTATGACCAGTTTTGAACCAATGGGTCGTGCAAAAATTGGTCTGACTTCTGATGATAAAAGCCGAAACCACAGACCGCAGCGAAAAGCGGGCAAAAGTGTATAAATTGAGTTTACGGACAAACGGACAGTCTTAAGGACAAACAGGTCTTTTTTGCATGACGATAGTTGGTCATTTCTAGACCGTATACAGATATATAATTAGCTTAAGGGGGTAGTGTCGCGAAAGCAGTTTTGCTCATAGGCTGTGAAAATAGAACTTTTTGTTTTGAAGTAGTACATGCAATGAGAAGCTAGTCCATGTCCAACGCTGTATGGTATCAAATAATTACTGCCAGACATCACACTATCAATATTGACAAATATCTTGGACCAATCGTCATTAGTAAGCCAGACATCACACAATAGGGACATAAAAGTTCGAAAAATCAAGCCAGATATCAGATTGGCCAGCTTGTGAAGTACACATCATGTGTGGACGCACAATTTTTTGCGACAAATAAGAAAAAAGAAAATTGAAGGTTCGTTTTTCTTCTGATTTGAAAATAAGCGTCTAGATTTTCCACAATTTATCATTATTGCTGTTACTATTTTACAGTTTAAGTACAACTTCACAGTTCAAACTAGTATTACTCCACAGCCGCTACAGTAATCTGCACTAAATTTCGTGTGCATAAACTACAACATATGTGCTATTAGTCTGTGTAAAAAACTAAACAGAAAAATTGATAAATGTGACTAAAAAATGGAATGTGAATAGATTTTTTTTCGTCATTTTTCCGACTTTGAGACATTATTGCAAACTATATGCTGCACCAATTTTTCTGAAACTTGGCAAAATAATTTGTCTTTTAGTAGATTTTTAAAATATAGAAAGAACAATTTCTAACATTTTACTGAACAATTTTACAGTCGCGCAAAATCGACTGCTTTCGCGACACTACCCCCTTAAACGCAGTTGTCAATTTTTCACAGCAGCTGACCGAAATTTGTCCTTGTCCCTGTCCATGTGTCCATAAGGACAGGTATGAACCGGGTTTGAGAACAATACAGACAAGTTTTATGATGAACTTTGAAAAAATTAAGCACATATGTCTTTGTTAGACACCAGTTTAGGGTTATGATTTTGAAATTACTAACAGCAAATATGTCATCACTGAAACAAAATATGAAAAAAACAGAAAAATAAATACGAAAAACTGAGTTCAATTTCCCTATAGTAAACATTACTATGTGCTTCTGTAAAATATATGCCAAAGCAAATATTGAAAAGTAAATGCAATCGTACAAATCTAAGTGGGTGTAAATTGAAAACGTAATAGAAACGTATACTGTTAAAACACACAATGTCATAAAAAGTGGATCTAAAAAGTTCACAGTTTAAACAAAAGAATTTAACAAAAAATATGACAAATATACAAAAAATGACCTAGGAAAAACTTGATACACGGTTGATTTTCTGCCGTGTACAGTGTTAGAGTATACATAGATATGATTTCAGTACGGTCGAATTAGTGAACCTTCTGCTGTGAAGATTTTTACAGTCCCATCGAACGTGTGGGGATTCAATTAGGCAAAATGGGTGGTTGAAGATGGTTTTCGCCTCTCAAGTGAAATTTTGATCCTCTTCCCTGAAATGTAATTTTGACCTGGTTCTAACCAAAAAGTCGCGCTTTTAGACGCTTTTTAGTCAAAGTTGAGTTGAAATAGATAATTTAAATTTAATTTAACAAATGCCCCTTTTTGCTGAATACACTCAATAAAATATGCTACATAGTAGAACGGACCGAACGTATGGCCAAAAATTTTTATCCCCCGAAACACCTACTTATCTTACTACCGTGGGGCCAATTTTTGGTGGGGCTATTTTCCCCCATCCCCCACCTGCATGTGCAACAATGTAACTTGTTCTCAAAACTCAAACGCAGCAGTAATCGATAAGGTCTCATCGATCACCAGTGGTAATCGGTAGATCCCGATCAGGATTTTACCCGACGTCAGCCAGAAATTTCAAAACCTTTTTATCAATTTTTTGGTCGATGTTTAGGACCATCAAGGAGGGGGTAGGTCGAGGGGAAGAGACTTCCCGACTTAAGGGGGGGAGGGGTCCCTTGTTTCTCCTTTCTTCCCCCCCCCTCAATTATGCAGTTTATGTTTAAATGACGAACTAAGGAGAATATACAGACATTTCAGTCGGCGACGAAAAAGAATTTAAACGGGAGCCAGAACCAAAAACTAAGCCAGAAGTCCATAATATTTTAGTAGTAACCTAGAAAAACAAAAGGAACTAAAATTTTCATTCTTGAAAAGAATGCTGAAATTGGTAAAAAAAGTTTTCAGCCGCCGGAATTGCGAAAGGCCACCTGTTTGTGAAACCAAGTGCAAACTTTGACAAAAAACAAAACTTTTCAAGCATTTACGTACTTCAGAGAGCCAAAAAATTGACATTTTTCTCGCCAGAATATGCTAGCCTGAGTATATATATCTGACCGGAACTTAGGTTTTGTTTGAGGTTATATATATAAGTCCAATTGAGAGAAACTCGCCTGAGTTTTAGCTGATTACCTCTGCAACCATTAAAACCGGATTCACACGCCATACGTGTCCTTTCAGTTGGTCCATAACATATAGCAAAAAACTAGATAAATGAGGAAAAATTTTTATATAAAAAATGTAGTACTCAAATCCAGTTCGTAAGCACAAATTAACTAAAAGAACTCTGTCAGCTTGTCACAGAAACTGACCCAAGTTCGTCCTTGTCCCCAACGACCCTAATCAGAAGCAAGCAGTGATAGTAGTAGGTAAAAAAACAAGACAATTTAAAAAAAAGTTTCTTAATTTTGATGTCAGGAGTGTATATTGACATAAAAAAATCTCTCAGAAAATCAGAGCCCAAAAGTTTGCTTTACAGTAGTTGTAGTTTTACTAGTCTTTACTGTTGTTATAGTTTCTTATTTTTTCACTTCACTTACTAGATTAGTGCAATAACCACCAAAAAATTGACAAATTTGGCTCCAAAAATCACAAAATCACAACCATATTTGATAAATTGCTGAACATCGTTCCAATTTTACGGTTTTCACAAATTTTCCCAATTCTAATTTACCACAAATTTATCGAATTAGAACTGATAAAATGAAAAATTAAGAGCGCAGGAAATAATGTCAGATTCAATGACCAAAAATCCACAGAAAACTGGCGAAAAAACACGACGCAATTTAAAAACTGTTTAAAGACTTATTAAAAACTTATTTAGACGATGCACAGTGTATTTTTGTACCCACTTTACAAATTGAGTCATACTAGAAGCTAGGGGGAGACCTTATCTAGACAATAAAATGGGGTCTAATTATTAATCTATAAATACACGCGGTCGTACGGACATACTATGAAAAAAAACATTTGATAAGAATCGAAAAAAATCACTAATACAAAATGTACAATATATATTCAAAAAAATTCTTATTACTGTCACTGAAAAAATAAATTCTCTAGCCCCCACATCAAAAACAAGAATGGAATTCAGTCACACTATTAAAAAAACGTCAACAAATGTAACAACATATTAAGTTATCAATACATCTCAGAATAAGTTTGGGAAAGTAAAACTTGTTCCATAGACTTTTAATGAAGTTAAAAAGACAGTTAAACTTCTTGCAAAAACTCACTTCCCAGCATGATGTCAGAGTAGTTAGAAGCGTAAACTTTTTGCCAGAAGTACTACAAAACTGATCAAGAGTTTCAGAAATTATGGTCAGAAATCAGGACGATATTCTGAAAATATATATATAATGACTAACGATCTAACAAGATTTTGGTTTTGGTTTTGGATCAAGTTATCCATGATTCCTTAACGAAAACAAAAAATAGTAGGTATATGTATTAATGATAGTCTCACGGGTTTAATTAACCAACTAATTACACTGGTTTATAAGATGAAAATTCGTAGCACCAAATGGTTTATATAATAAATATGTAGTTGATTTTCACACACGAGTAGTATGTAGTTGAAAAAACTAAAGCCACACAAATGAATATGAAACAACAAAGAATACTATAAAAGCAAACCTAATCATAAAAAAAATTATTGGAATAGACATATCTAGGAATAATTGCACACCAACAAGTTATTAGTCACTAATTTGTGTATTTCTGTATCAAAAAAGTTCAGGAAAAAGTCAACTGTGTTTGACAATAAACAGAAATATTTCACACGAAACTCAACGTAATGCACAATTCCCCCAAATTTGCGATTTACGCTCTGTTATTAACCGGTAAACTGGCGTTATACAAAATTTCTAGAGCAAAAGTAAATTCAATTTAGCATTTTTTGATTCGAAAATGTGTGAAAACATGCGACTGAATTGACCAATTACGCAAGCTAGACTGAACACGTGACCACCCAGTGTCATGGACACACGAGAAGTGGTAAAACTATTTTCATGTGAAACATGCACGCAAAAATATCTATAATAGAGCATTTATTTTTAATAATTCATAGGCTTTTTTTACAAAAAGCATGGCCTAAAGCTTATATTCATAATGTGAAATAAAATATGAGGATAGCAGACGCAAAATGTTGATAGGTCAGCTTAAAATGTCAAAAAAATACTTCAAAAACACTGAATGTCGAGTCAAAAAATTACTCCAAAAACCTTGAATGTTGATTAAAAATTTATTTATTATGAAAATTAGGTCTGCAAAAAACTGTTTATTCTCAAATATTGCCAAAAAATAAAAAAAAATCGTAAAAGATATATACCCTAATAAGGCCCGATTCATACTTACAGCCGTATGTCCGTCCAGCTGACAGAATTACGAAACAGCCACGCCATTAAATTGTCTAAGAAATTAACAGTGGCGTGATTTTGTACTACTATAAATGTGCCGGCTGAACGGGCAAACGGCTGAGGCAGCTTAACCTGATTAAAATATGGATGTAAAATTCAGAGTTCAGAAATTTTGAGTAATCTGTTGCTTGCTACCAAGACACTTTTTTAAGCCTACTTCTCTTTTGTACCCTCCATGGGCTTAAAGACTGGGAATAGCGAAAACCACAACTTAAGCACTTGAGATTTGATTGAATTTAGTTTTTTAATTCTTCTGTAGAAATCAATCAGATATTTACCTATTCAATACTCAACCCATTTAACTTAGTCTAATAAAAAGGCTAAACTGTTTAAATCATAGGTTGTTCTTTTGTGTAAAAATAAAAAAAAAACCTCATGCAAATTGCAAACTTAACATCCAACAGCAAAAATAAGAAAGCATAAGTAAACTGATAATCAGAAATAAGAAATAAGGACTCTGCCAATCAAAATCAGACCAAGCTGTGTTTTGATTGGCCCGCTAGCCAAGAGTTAGATTTAGCCGACTGCAATAAACCCTACAAAAACAGAAACCGCTTGACGTAACATTACGCTAAATTAGAAAGCGTGCCGCTGCCATAAGGGCCCTCGCATGCACGTGTTGCAAACACGGACACTTGGAAAGGAAACCCCTGACACCTATGTCAACAATTGGGAATTGGTAATTAAGGTAATACCTCAAGGGGGGGCTTGATAGGTATATAAATCTCAAAATTTTGGGTTATACAAGACACTAAGACAGTACGTATTTTGTAAATTTCCGAAAAAAGTTTTGCTGTAATTTGCAAAAATGAAGGGAAATTTTGATATTTTTTAGACGGTAGAATGGGTTAGGGGGTAATTCAGCTAAGGTCCCTCATAACTATTGAAATATCAGTATCCGTTCATACTGTCAATTGGTCTGGAGGGGTCACTTCCAGTTAGCAAATTAATCCACTCACTGCAAAATTAATGATATATGAAAAAATAAATTATCTATTTCACCACGATGCAGACAAACCTGTAACAAAATAAAAAAACATTTCAGTACACACACTAAAAAATTTTGTACATTAAAAACTAATGTTTCACAAATCAAATTTCTCTATAGGAGAACAAATAATACTTATGTTTGATACTTTATAGGGCAAATATTTGTAGTTCAGATGAGCCGATCAGTGACATAAAGGTCAGTCTGGCAAAGCAGGATGGGATTTCCAATTAGGATGGCTTTGTTCAATATCAGTCGGGTAATTTTGAGGGTTCAACCTGGGGCCTGTTGCATAAAACTTGCTATTGCATAAAACTGGCCATTGCATAACTTGCTGTTGCATAAAACTTGCTATTGCATAACTTGCTGTTGCATAAAACTGGCCATTGCATAACTTGCTGTTGCATAAAACTTGCCATTGCATAGAACTTGCCACTGCATAAAACTTGCTACTGTATAAAACTTGGTATTGCATAACTACTGCATAAAACTTGCTATTGCATAAATCAAACTGTTGCATAAAAGTTACTATAGCATAACTTGCTGTTGCATAAAACAAGTTTTTGAAACACTATAGCGACACGTTTCGTGATATGAATGAAAAGTCTGACAAAAACCATTTCAACAATTTCATGAAACATTACTGCAACAGGTTTCGCGTCCAAATTGTAAATAAACACAAATCAAATCAAACCCAATTCAAATCTAACGCAAAGAGTGTTTACAAATTTTACCAGAATCCAAAAACTATTCGCTAAAATTAGGTTTTCCAGTTTACTCAGGCTTCGTAGTTGAGATTAATTAGCAAAAAATTAACGTTTTGTTGCCCAAAAAGTCCACCTAATGAACGGTTCGCCCCTGGTGCCGGCAGGAACCTTAATCAGGACTAAGGCTCCATTCCTTTGAGATAGATAAATGAAAAATTCGGTTGTCCAAAGTGTCATTTTATAGGCTCGGAAATAAAACTGGAATTCAGAAATCGGTTTCACGGGAGTGTTGTATGTGAGTGAAACCCTACAGCAAGGATAACAAACGATTTAGCGAATAATTATTATAATTTTTCAGTTAATGTACTATGCACTGGCAACACAAAAAAAGGCGTACGTCAAAGTTAATCAAAGTAGGGTAAATCGGGGTAATACAGTCAGTTTTGACTTTGATTGCCCGTATACTACGAACTATTCAACGAAATGAGCCAATTCTTTGCAAAAAAATACCTCAGTTATCGTCAATGTGTCTCGCAAAAGTTTGTGTCAAAATGGGGAAGAAGTGCGATTTAAACATAAGACACGTAAATTAACTTCGATTTCTTGTGTAGGCAAAAATCGACATTGGAAGAAACTGTAAAGTTTGACAGACTGAATTACTTTGCTATATAACTATGTCTTTACATACATATGTACATAGGTAATAAGAAGTACGTAAGTATATACCTAATAAATACTGAGTGCAATTTTAGACAGATAACTTAATCATGTGCTGAAGACACCAAAATAAAAGAAATATACACCCTTTAACCATAAATAGCAAATCCAGAAACAAGGTATAAAAAGTGTCCGTTTTGAAGGTAATAAAAGCATCTAGAAAAAATCCGTCTGTTTGTTTTTTCCTTCAGGCGAGAGACTGGCTCAAAATTGGAAAATCTGAAAAAAGTGAGCCGCGCATAATTTATTAGGGGTTTGTTTTTGAAAGTTTCCGAAATATATTAGGTCCCAAAAAATGCTAAAAAGCTTTCGCAAGTGACAGAAATCTCAGCAAAGTCGGACGATTGGGATTGTAAAAAAATGTTTTGACAGACGAAATGGCGATTAAAAAATTATTTTAAAAATCAAGCGTTTATTTTTGAAGCCGTAGCTTTTTGTGATAACACAGGCGTTTGTCCAGCTAAAATTGGCTATAGGCTTTACTAAAGATTACAACTGCAGGTGTTTTTTACAAAAGTCAAATTCACTCCTAGAAATCAAGAACCTAAAGAAGTATTCCCACTTGGGAAAAAATAAGAAAAAACCAATAAGAACACACAAAACAAAAACGCATTTCTAATTTCTATTTTTCTTTTCATATTTTTGTAGTATTTCTGAAATAGGACCTCATCGCTTCTTTCCAGCCTTTTGAGCAGAACGACGCCTCACACTCAAGTTACTTAAAACATTAACATTTCAAGTGTTAAGTAAAGAAAAAGATGGTAGTGTTTTATTAACGTTTAAAAAAACTTCCGTATGAAACTGTGATTTCATCTTGCTAGGCTAAGCTAAAAGCCCCAAAAGCACAAAACACCAAAGTTATAATCTACGTTATCTAAAGCACAAACACCAAAATATAATCTATCTATCTAAAACCTAAACCTAAACATGAATCGGACCAAAAACAAAAAATGCCATATTACAATCTATCTAAACCTAAACCTAAATAAACCAGAAAAAAACTAGGCAAACAACCAAAACAAAGGTTGTTGTGGTCAAGGCAGGAAGAGCAGCCCTAAGTCCATCACAAAGACACCTTCCCTGGCCTGAGATCAATGAGGGTCTAATTTTCCCGGCGCGGAGCCTCACAGTGCCATAATTAGCTTTATTGCAACTGTTCTGAGGCCGACTAATAAATTACACGGCTTCTCTCCACCCTCCCTACAAACTTTTTCATATACAATATCCATCCTTCAGCATATAATATACGTATATCATATATAACAAAGTATATAATATATATACATATATGAATAAGCAAAGTACATACATAACTTTAGTTTAAAAAAATATATAAATCGACTATTCACAAATAGGTTTTGTGCAAAAAATACATATAGAACTGCAGTAACAATACCAAGACCCCCCCCCGCCTTAGCATGAAGTTGTGTAACAGTACCACTGTCCCTATTGACTATAGCAATGTTTATAGTAGGTAGTGGACTTTAGCACCTTAGCTTCATGAATCAACTAGGATGGCCGGGTAATAAGCTCTCCAGCGTAATCGGGCATAGCCAGTTTCTGGTACGGAGAACAAAGGGAGCCCAATTGCATCATAAAATAGTAGTACTCAAAATATCAACAAGTAAACATTCACACATGGACTAGACTAGAGATTTAGTGGATTAGGAGTTAAGCCCGGTTCATACTTGTCCTTATCCTTGTCCTTACAGTTTCGTCCTTAAGCGATTTCGAAGCAACTATGTAGCCTATCAATAGTAGCAGTTTTGTACACGAAACAAATTGAGGTCAGAGGTCAGAACCTACTCCGAAAAATTAAGCAAAAAGATTGCGTCGATTTCTCACTTTCATTTGAAATTTGTTCTTGTCCCTGTCCCTTTTAAGGAAAAGTATGAACCGGTCCTAAAGTTTATTTTGTGGAACTGTAGCGGACTGTGCAAAAAATTGTTAGACCCTGAGACAATAGAACAGTTATATAATTCATAACGAAAAGAACGAGTTGCAGGCACCAGGAGTATATACAGCGAATAGTACGAAAAATCATGCCCCCTGTTTTATCTCAGGGTACAGCAATTTTTTATTAGACTTAGATTTAGCATACATACGTATTATATCAAGAGTGTGTTGTACATAATAGTAATAATGGTACCGAATATCGTTCTATGTATATACTCTTGGTATATATTATGTAAGCTCTGGTATCTGGACCTCCAAATTTAAAAAAAAGCATACTATAATAGATGAGTCTAAAAACTCCCTCACATTTCCACAGAACCAAAATACAAGTGATAAAGTTGTGGCTCACAAAAGTCAAACTATTTTGGGCTCCGGGAAAAACCAATTTAACAGATGATGTCAAAGTTTTTTCCTAACATTCTGAAGATTAGACCCGAATCTTATTGGTTCTGGGCGTAATCTTCTGAATGTTAGGCAAAAATTTTAGGCAAAACCTGGTTCTGGTTTCTTTTATTTTTGGCCACTTTTGCCTAAATCCCTGGAGATTTAGAGCGGAATTAATCTCTTAAGCTGTTACTTAAAAAGCCATAGTTTGCCTTTTCTCTTCAAGTCGAGCAGAAAAGGCAAATTTTATGAGGTTTCCGGCTTTTGGAAAAAAATTTATAGATGTCCATAATAGGGGTATATGCTGTTGCATGTTTAAGACTGGAGCATAAAAATCTCAGTTTCTTCAGAAAAAGAAAATAGCTTTGAAAGTCAGAAATATCAGAACTAAAGTGGTCTTAGAGTTTCACAATTGGAAATTTGGAAAAACTCAAATTGCGCTGTTCAAAGTGAAAATAAGAGAAAAATAAAGGAAAAAATAAAATTTTGAAAGCTAATTTGACAGTAAAATGTGAATTAGCTTACGGTTATTATGTTAGCCATATATACGTATGTACTATATACAATATACATGTGTACACGGATATTAAGATAGAACCAATGGAAGGGGTTTTGGGGTCTTTGTTGTTTGGGTGGGGTTGCAGCCCGGTATCATAAGCGGGGATCTAAAATTCCAGCTCTAAAAACTCTTCTTGCGGAAATACAGGAGGGGATTAAAAAACGGCGCAAGGAGGTCATCCTCGGGGATACACTTGAATATCGCACAGCATCGGCGCTGAAAAAATCGGAAGCCCTCGGATTAAATGCAACGGAAACGCTCGTGCTCGGCCTTCAATCTGCCTCGGGAGGTACATCGGTTCAACAGCCCTTTCGAGGAGGCCGGGGGCCGGCCTCAAACTCCAACTTCGGCCCTCGGCGACGCTTTCTCGTGCCAAAACGCCCACCCACCCAGCGAGATCTGTGCTTCCTCTGCGGTAGACCGGGACATTTTGTGGCAAACTGTCCAAGCAATGCCCCCCACTGCAGTCAGGACCAACCCTCAACTTCTGCAGCCGGAAATTAAGGAATTGATCAGCAAATTTGTAGACGGCGAAGCGTCGGAGCAGACACTGGAAAGTATGTTGCGCCAAGTTTTAGTCTTGCAAGAAGCATTGTGTAAGATGAACGCAGTCAAAGGTAGACTTTCGACGCACTCAGAATTTTGGAAAAAACTAACAGTCAACAGTTTAGTTCTAAAAACGGTCACTAGTGGTTATGTACTTCCAATTGTAGGGACAGTTAAGCCTTTCAGAATGAGGAATAATCAATCTTCAATGCTTCATGCTCAATTTGTCAATACCAAGTTAGCAGCTCTTAGAGAGCGGCAGATAGTAGTTAAAGCTAGTGATTTGTTCTGTATTAACCCACTGTCAGTAGTAGCTAGTAGTGGGAAACTTCGCCTGATTTTGGATTGCTCGGTGCTAAATGAAAATATAGCGAAGTTTAAGTTTAGCTTGGAAGGACTAGAAAAAGGGATTCAGATTTTGCAGCCCGGCTGGGTAATGGCTAAACTCGATTTAAAATCTGGGTATTTTCACGTAGACATAGCCCCCATATCACAAAAATTTTTGGGGTTTAACTGGAATGATGGGTCAGGGAATCAGGACTACAAATTTACTGTCCTACCTTTTGGTATATCATCAGCACCGTATTTATTCAACAAAATTATGCGTGTTTTTACGAAAAAATGGCGGGCTTTAGGAATTCCTTGTTTATGGTTTTTTGATGACTGTTTTTTTTGCAGCTGAGTCGTCTTTTAAACTTTGGGCATATCTGGTTCTTGCTGTAAATGACCTACATAAAGCTGGGTTTGTGATAAATGTGACCAAGTCGGTAATGAAACCATGTAAAAACATAGAAATGTTGGGCTTTACACTGGATACTGAACGGTTCACAGTCAGCATTCCAGAACGGAAAGTAATCAAAATGCAAAATGAAATTAGATATGTTCAGGCCAGGGGAAGTAGCAGTACCCTAAGGAAAATTTTGAGAATAGCGGGCTATATCATGTCCGGTAAACTAGTCTTTGGAGATTTAGCTTTACTGAGGACTAGAAGACTATACAGCTGGGTCGGGGCGACCCAAGACTGGGACCTGCCAAAATGTCTGAACCAAGGGGTCCTAAATGACCTAAACTTTTGGAATGAAAAACTTACTGCACTAAAAACTAGGCCTATGCAAAATCCCTCGGAAAAAGTAGAGCTTAAAGTTTACTCCGATGCTGGAGAATATGCGGGGGCCGCTGTCCTATTAGTGGCTGGGGGCCAGCCACAAATAGCGCACGTCACTTTGGCTCGAGGGCAGCAAAGTTTAAGTTCTACTCACAGAGAACTGTTGGCAGTTGAGTTTGGCCTACGAGCTCATGTGAGGGAACTACGGGGTGCGGTGGTACAATGGCACGTGGATAATCAAGCTGTTGTACACATTTTAAGAAAGGGAGCATGAAACCGGACTTGCATGAATTAGCTTTGGGAATTCACTCAAAGTGCGAAGTGGCGGGCATAACTCTTAGGCCAGTTTGGATACCTAGGGGAAACAACATGCTAGCAGATCATTTTGCTAAGTATTGGGACTCTGACGATTGGGGTGTTAGCAAAATTTTATTCAAAATTTTGAACCGAAGGTTCGGGCCCTTCACGGTAGATCTTTTCGCAAATCATCGAAATGCACAAGTGTCAAAATTTTATTCCAAGTTTTGCTGTCCAGGTACGGCTGGTATCAATGCACTAAAACAAAACTGGAGCAACGAAGTAGCCTGGGCAGTACCTCCCCTCGTTCATTGGTAGATACATTGGTTAAATTCCATATGGAAGGATATAAAATGCTCCTTATTGCACCGTTCTGGGAGTCGGCAAATTATTTTCCTATGCTTGCTGCTGACCCGTACAGAAAATACTTAAAATCATGGTTCATACTAGACAGAGCACAGAAATTTATCATACCGGGGAGTGGGAACAGCTGTTTTGGGAAAAGTACCAAAACAATTTATTTATGTTTATTAGATAGAATATTCACTCTATGGCTGGGATTCACAAAATATGTTGATTGAACCGAAGTCAAAACGATGCTCTATTTCATTCGAAAAGAACGTTTCAAACTCAAAAGTACTTTGAAGTCCTGATATTCTACTTTACAACACTTTTTTACCATTACCAAATTGCCAATTTATTCCAAAAAGTACTTGAAGAAGTACCCAGCAAACACTGCACTTATTAAGTTCACACCAAAAAAATGTTCACCAAAGCAAATAAAAAAACTGCAGAAAAAAACAAACTTTTCAAACAAAAACAGTGAATTTATCTGCCCCAATAAATCAATCAAACGCAATCAATATTCTAATACAAAAATCATCCATCAAATCAATAACAAACTTGTCCGAAATGTAACAAAACTAGTCTTAAAGCCGACAGCCAAGCCTAGCCAGAGTTTCGTAAACAAAGCTGCTGACGTGTTTCGGACAAAGTTGGGTCATTAATTATCAAAGTCCACTTAGCCGCTCGTTCAGACGAAAAGGTCGAGTTTTTAGTGCTGCAATAACATATATACCACAATAACCAAATAATAGCCACTCTGTGGTATTTACTATGCTAACGACACGAGTCATTATTTTTATGTTGGACTAAACGGACTCGGCTTATTTCAGTTTGAAGCTTTGGAAGGCTAAATCATCAAATTTAACTAAAGCAGAGAGAATATTCACTCGTTTAAGACCCTTAAATAAGATTTGATGTCGAAACAAGTTGCTTAGGTATTAATACAGCATATGTATGTAGCATCCTCTGTCCGAAAAAAATATGTTAAAACGCTATTTTGTAGCAAGCATCGTTCTGGCCGATTAGGTTTGATATGACACTGTGTTAAATTCCTCCTTACTAACTGCTTTTGTTACATAGTGAAAGAGTCAATAATTAACTTGGAAGCTTAGTTCTAGTAATCGGCAAAAAGTGCTTGTGGCGCGATTATTTCATTATTTTACCGGCTGAACGGACATACGGCTGTACCCTGAGGCATACATATTCAGTTATCAATAAGTTACTACGCAACACAAATAAATCAAATAAATCCCAATAAAACTGATTTCCTGACGAAATAATAAAAAAAAATTAATCAATATGCAAATTAGCAAAATCAACCAAAACAAAACGACAAATTAAATCCAAAAAAGGATTCTATTCACAAACCAGACATCGAAACATCAGAGCGGTATGCGGGGACGCTTTCACAAAAACAATCACCCACGAGGAATGCTGCAACGGCCAGACGCTAGGGTCTGTTCGGCAGATCAATTTTGGCGCCAAGACAGGGGGGAACCTGAGTATTAATTATTAAAACTAAAAATAAAATTTAAAATATACTAAAAAATTATAAAAATGTCATTTTACGTTATTAAAAAAGCTTTTTAAATAATAATAATAATAATAATATATACTCAATATATTTTGAAAAGTTAATTAAAAAAATAAATTCACGTCTCTATTGTGTAGCAAAAAGCCAGTCCAAACTTTGACAGCTGCCGTGATAGATTCGGGCCAAGTGACCAAAAAGTTTCGGGACTGCCAGGGTCTTTGGGTCCGGGTGTAGGTAGGTGCGAGTAAATTTAACATGAGCTTTTAACACAACATTCGCCAAAGAAAAACGAATCATTTCTTCAACGTAAAACACATCCTGCTTGACGGGTAACGAGGGGGGGGTTGATAAGGGCCCCCCTCAAAAAACGGTAAAAAAAGAACGCAAAAATTTTATTCCTTTGGAGTTTTTTTGGGGTATTTTTAGCAAAAATTGCGGTAGGTCATTGAAAAAACAATCACTTATTCAGAAATTTTTTGTTAATGCACCCCTCGGCAAATTTCGTGACGTTATAAACATCCTGCTGTTGTGCAAATTAGAAACTTTTTCGACTAAATGACAGAAAAAAATGTAAAAAGAAAGGTTGAGGTGAAAAAGTTTCTAAACTAATGGCTTTAAAATTAAAAGAACATTTATTATTTCACTAAATCTGACTTTTTGAGATTTTTTTACAAATTGTTTATTCTGGGTTTTTTCAATTTTTAGGAAAATTTTATCGGCTAAATGCCCTTGCAGATATATTTTAAGCAATAAATTATGCTTTTAAAATGTATAGACTTTTATCACTTTTCGTTTGCAACGTTTCAGAACCACCTGACGACGGACAAACGTTTAGCAAAACGAAAATGATAAAAATGTCTTCGAAAAGTGAAATCTACACTGTTTCTTTTCAGAAAAAATGCCGAAATGGCTATCTGTAATGACAAAAAGTTACACACTAGTACTTTTAAACTCTTTTAACTCATTTACTAATGTCAAAAGGACGTTAAGGTCTATTTTGCAAGTAATTTAT
The DNA here is from genome assembly GCA_030248245.1 of Trissonchulus sp. WLG1_4. Classification (NCBI taxonomy): domain Eukaryota; kingdom Metazoa; phylum Nematoda; class Enoplea; order Enoplida; family Ironidae; genus Trissonchulus; species Trissonchulus sp. WLG1_4. The sequence continues at coordinate 7,496 of JASANF010012281.1, read as the reverse complement.
TTGTTTAAAGACGAATTTTCACTTCTTGAAATTGTGTAAGGTGGTAACATCACGTTCAGCCTGCATCGGCCTGGCTAAATTCTCTCATAGTCTTACGGCTCGATTCCTACTGATAGCCGTTATGTCCGTTTAGCCGGCAAAATTACAATATAATCTTGGTCCAAAAAATTCTAATCACTGTAAACTAACTTCTAATTTAACTAACTAACTTATAATCTAACTTCTAATCACTCTAAACACAAGAAGTACTCGAAAGCTTATCCCGCAGTTTTCCTGTTAAAATTATAAGTTGTAATAAGTTAACGTTTCAACTCTTTTCGAGACACATTTGAGGACACTAACGGAAACGGACACAATTGAAAAAACACGAACAGATTTACACTTGCACAAAAAAATCTAAAACTTAAATTTATGTCATAGAAGTAAAAAGACAAACTTTTGTACACAGTATACTTGTTGTATAATAATATAATCGTTGTAAAAGCCTTAACATTAATGCCAAACTAATCATCTGTACCAGAACGTTTCAGTAATAATCCCCAAGCAGACAAAACCCTAAAACCACCAAGCATAACCAACTCTGCCCAAAGATGGTAATCGTACAAGCAAGATTACAAAAACAACCCTAAAGTATCGCTACAGTCTCCAACTCTCTGTAAATTTACACAGACTTTAGACCACCCTGAAATTTCAATAGCGCGTCAAAAATTTAAATTTACTATATTTGCTTGCTCATGAAAATCGAGTTTAAACACTGGAAAGCAGGAATCTGAGAAGAATCTACATACTGACGTAAAAATGGTAATGTTACTGTACAATATATACATGTTGGAGCAAAAAATTACAGAGAAACAGACGCAAACATTCAAAAAAACAAAAAAGCGGAAAAATGAACGTTAAAACATAAGTTATTCGTCATTATGTACATGAATTTATATTGTATAAGTAAATATGTACCTATACTAGATAGTTCTACACTAAATCAATCCATAAAAATATATATAGCATTGAAAAATGGTAACATAAATTCAAAATAAAGTTTCGAATATTAAAAAATATATATAACACTAATTTTTTTTTAAAATACAAACTTGTAATAAAAAGAGTCAACAGTAATTGAAGCTGTGGCCATTTGTTCAGCTCAGCAAAGCAAACTGCAATTTAACAGCAATAGAAGCAAGCATAAACGGATATCCTGTGAATTCAGGTGTATTGTTGTAAAGCAGTCAATTGTAGGGTCAAAAGGGGTTCTGAGACAAAAGTTAACAACAGTAGCCAGTCGACATTAGTGTTAAGTGTCATTGTGTCAAGTATATACATATGTACCTGTATATAAAGTTTTAGCTAAGATTTAACTAGCTTTTGATCTTATCAAAAAATTAACGTATATAAAGTTTTAGCTAAGATTTAAGTACATAGCTTTGGGTCTTATCAAAAAATGTATATACTTAGGGCTAGGGGCGATTCAATATTATTTGGCTAATAGGCCAGGCAGCTGTTTTTGTTTATTTTTAGCTGGGTCGGGTCCTATAGAATGTGCGGGTAAATAAGAAGAAACTGAAAAAAATTATGATATTTGGCTGTGAAACTCCGTGGTTTAATTATTGTAAACTAAAGCTATATATGCCAAGCTTAAATATTTAGGTTTCATGTTTCAAATTCCTGTCGGAAAAATTTGTGATACCTCTCCAGTGAGGGAATGTAAAATTAACTGCATTTTTCTGCATTCATGGTGTAACTCGCCAATATGTGTACCTTACATAAGGGCGCCCAAAAAAAAAAAAATATTTAAAAAAGGAAAAAAGTGGCAAGGCGCGATCCCCCTCGTAAAATCCGGTTTTACGCCGAGTGGGGGGGGGGGGGGGGGGGGGGGGGGGGGGGGGGGCGGGGGGGGGGGGGGGGGGCCCCCCCCCGCGGGGGAGGGGCCCAAAATTTTTGTGCTGTTACATGTACATACGCCATAGCGTACTAATTATAATTATATACATATGTAGAATGCGCCCGCTAATGCGCCCTCGTGTGAAATGGCCTTTAGTCGTTAGTCGTTATATAGGATGTGAATACTACTGCTTATTTACATACCATCTCCAGGGAAACGTAAAACTTCAAATGGAGTTAACTTTAGCACCAGAACGCGTCAAAGCGAATTGTTATTGCAATAAAATGTCACGCAATCAAAATTTAACCTCAAAATTAGCCTCCATAAACGCACTATTTAGTAACAGTAATATTCTGTAAGGTCTAGCGCCTATGCAAATTTCAAGGTCGTTAATGGGCCTTATATATTACAGAAAACCCGGGGGTTACATGAATTTAAATTTAAAATACTATACATTTTTTAATTCAAACTCAGATTAGTAAAGTATGTAATTCAATGTGGAACTACATAACATAACAAAAAAGCGTTCATATACCTGTATACATTTACATATTCCAATACAGTAACTAAAACAGAGAAACAAACAAAAAATAAGTACGTTATGAAAGCAGTTGGACAGTTTGTAAAGGAAATTCACATTTAAATAGGAAGGATAATGTAAAATTCAATAAACAGTTCTATTCGAGATTGCTTTATTGTAAACATTTATAAAGGAATTTCATGAAAAAAATAGAAATTCCTGTCTCATGGTGAATATATATAATAAAAAATACACAAAAGAATTAGCAATAACACATTAAGTTAGCTGAACGCCTATCCAAAACTAGATTTAACAGATTAAATTTTTGGATTTAGCGGATTAAATTAAATTTTGGATGCAGCGGATTAGTCTGTATTTCAAGCTTTAGTGGATTAGAATAGTAAATGTGATTAGATTAAAATAACTTTATCAATATATTTCAGGATTTCGCGGTTAACATTAAATTTCAGGATTTAGTAGATTGAAATTAAATTTCTGGATTTAACAGATTAGATTGAATTTCAAGTACTAATAGATTGAATTTTTGGATTAGTAAACCAGATCAATCAATTCTGGATTTAGCGGATTAGATAGAATTCAAGAATTAATAGATTACATTTCAGAATTAGTAGATTAGATCAATAAATTTCAGGAGTTAGTGGATTAGATTACAATTCAGAATTTAGTAGATTAAAATTAAATTTCTGGATTTAGCGGATTAGATTGAATTTTAAGAAATAATAGATTAAATTTCTGGATTAGTATATACATTAGATCTATAAATTTCTAGATTTAGCGGATTAGACTAAATTTCAAGTATTAATAGACTAAATTTCTGGATTAGCTGATTAGATCAATAAATTTCTGGATTTAGCGGATTAGATTGAATTTAATTCGTTAATCACACAGCAGGTGATATCGGAAGGATGCTTCAACGTGGTAGTTTGACGTACTTGGATTATCTTAAACAGGGCCAAATTTATTTTGGCTGAAGAGTGGCTTTTCTCAAACTTACAAACTTGATTAAAATGGCAAATATGTATGTCGGTAATTACAGTCTCAAAGTGGACATTACTGATCAAGTTGAATATATATTAGAACATCTGTTCTAGCAAAATGGCCACTGAAAATCTAATCGGCTAAAAGCTAACTCACTAAATAGGCAACTAAATTTCCGAATAAAAGTATAAGCTGAAATCTGCCATTTGTAAATACATACCGACCTTGTATTCCTGATCGGAAAACCTTGCAATACACACTGAACGTGATATCTGACCAAAAACCTAGATATTTCGCGAGAAAACTAGACTTCATATATACTTCGCACCTATTTAACCCCAACTGACCCAACCCGATCCGATTCAAGAATGCCACCTCTCATAAACTACAGAATTTTAAACTATTCAAGTATATACCCCAATTAAGCACACAATATCTCCTCCCAAAACTTACACCATCGTTACCAAACAGCAAATTAAAGGCCAACCACAATTTTAATCCCACTTTAATCCCCTTAATCCTGCACCTGCGAATTTTGGAGAGGAGAAATGTGAGCTCTGGGGAAAGTTATGAAATGTCCGGCTCAGTCCGACAGCCGTGTCTGGCGCTAAGAAATATGAGCAGTCTGTGCAGACACTCAACTAAAGGGTTCCAAACGGGATGTAGGGGGCTGTGCCCAAAAAGTTCCCTTTTTGTCGGCGTACGACGAGCTTTATCCTTCGCGAAAAGTGACGAACGTACATAGAATGTAAATATGCCGTATATATATGCATATATATAAGAAATGTAGATACTGTACACTGTAAGGGATATTTTTACGTTATAAAGTGTAGAAAGCTTAATATAAAATGTTGCGTAATCGTTGGTTAATCTAGGCTGAGCATATAAAATGGAAGAAATGTTTATATAATTTATATAATTAACAGTAAAATTAAGTATATAAGTAGTAAAAACTGATATTAAAAACGTCCAAAACTTCAACTAAACTATTTCCATTCATTTCATCTCCCTCCCTAGCGGACGTGTGCTTGGCTATTTAAGGTCTAATAATGGACATGGTTAATGGACAATGGTTAACTGAAAGCAAAGTCGATTAGAACTTTAAGACGTGGGCTTGAGACAAAAGTGAGATTGCCGTATGAATAGGATCAAATTATAGGAAAGGGATTGGGTAAGAATTTGGAGGGACGAAAAAGTCACAAAATCTGATCGGTCAAATTCACTTGCATACATGTACACGGGGTCTCAGACGGGAGGGCTTGCCCCGGATTTTTTTGAAATTTTAGGGGCTTGTTTGGGTGACTTGAACTCACAAAAACGCAAAAATTTTCCATTTCTGCCTAAAAATACGAAAGTGTATGCAAAATTTTTATATTTTTCAGCTTTTTGAAGAGTTATATAGCCATCTGAGCCCTGGGGCAATTTTGAGGTTTGGGGCTATTTTTGGGGGACAAAGGGGTCCGTTTTTGGCAAGTGGGTCAAATCTGAGAACGGCTTGTCTCGAATTCTCAAATCTGGGGGGGGGGGCTTGCCCCCCCACCCTACCTCTCCATGTACATGCATCTGTGTCACTGAGATAGTCATTATTTAGTAATAAAGAAAAGGAAACTTTTTGTCTTACTATATGGAAGCATACATGCAAGCCCCTCCCCCAGATTTCAGATACCGAGACAAGCCCCCCTCAGGGTGGACCCATAATGACAAGCCCGTCTCCTTGGTGCGAAAAAATGTCCTTAAACTCAACTAGTAAAAACACCAGATCCATGAAGGTTTTAAAAAAAGAACAAACCGACAAATGTCGAACCTGGCTTTGACTCAACAACAAACACCAAAATTATGTCATAACATGAACCATTGTGTTACTCGGCGTGTATGTAAAGGCTGAATGCTAGAAGGTTAGCCACGTATCAGTTTACAGGACCTATATTATGTAAATCAAAGCAAGTCTTATGTAAGCAAACGAGAGAATATTAAATTCATGACAGGCTAGATTATGTGTGCTTTAAGCTCGTAATCAGAGATAAATTCAGTGGCATTTGGGATGGAAGGGACAAAATTGAGTGCACTGTGAAGCCCGCTTCATACTTGTCCTGTAAGGACAGAGGAACAGGGACAAGGACAAATTTTGGTCAGCTGCTGTGAAGAATTGACACAAGCGTTTCGTTTCAATTTTTGGCATAGGATCTGCAAGTGACCCCAAATCTATTCATACGAAAAATTGGCTTATGTCCGCTGGCAAATTTCTTGCAATAACTTGAGGACACAAACCATAGGGACAAGAAGGAGAATTAATAGACAAAACCTTCTGTAAACGTCAAAAAAGTTTTCATTTCGATGCTGAGAAAAAAAGACGTCGATGCCAGCTGACCGAAGATTGTCCTTGTCCATGTCCCTTTGTTCTTAAGGACAAATATGAACCTGGCTTCAGGAAAAGTCAAGGTTGGGTACCCCCGTCACAGCCATCCCTAAGAAAGCACAGCCCCTGAATAATGTTAACTCAGTCTGGGCTTTTATTACGTGGAGGTCCGATGGCGCCTACGGAAGTGAAGGTGGAATAGACGACGGACATTACTGGAACTGGTCACAAGTGGGTGGGAAAGATAAGGGGGGGGGGGCAAAAAGGGATGGTATAAAAACAGGGATGGGGGAACTATGTAATAAAAAATAAGACAATGCAAGTTAATCTATGAAAAAAATAACTTACACAGGTTCAAGTATGTGACTAAGGCTGATTATGTTTAATCGAACATTCTTACAGAACATTTGTGAGCGACTTACAAGTATAAAACAGAGCAGATGACATTTTTTAAAAACCAGGACGTGAAAAAAACGGAAAATATTTCTAGACTCACAAGAAATATCAGCCCCTCCCCTCCCTGGGAGGATTTATCCCAAAGTCTACAAATCAGATAATCCAGACGTGTCAAGATTTAATTTAGCTAAAGACTCGTGTTATCATGGTCACTTGTGAGTGGCCAAAACCGGGCACAAATTATGTTCATAACAACTTGCACATCGTCTTAAATTATAATTAAATTTACAAGTCCAGCCCAAATGCAATTTGGCACTCTTCATTCGAGAATGGCTGGTTCCAAATTTTGCAGGGGGATTTTAAATCGATAATTTGATTTTAATTCAAATCTAAATTCGCTAAAAACAGATAGAATGCCATACAGCGATTCAACTAATAATTGTTGTTTATCAAATTTAATTATTTTAATTTTAAAATTTAAAATTCTCCTGGAGCGGAAAAAATGTAGACCAAGCAGTCAATTTAGTTATTAGATCTAGTTATAGACTAATCTATGCTAAAGCCTAATTGGCAAATTTTGATTAGATGATAAGTAAACAACTTAATGAAAGTCTCGAGAGAACCACAAGTCACTCAAAATCCGAAGCATGACCTACACTGACTTTCGAACATTTGAAGCGGTCTGGCCTAATTTCGAGCTCGAATTTCAGCTGCAGTTTCAAATGGGGCGAACAATTTAATAAGTACATAACTGGATTAGATTGCATTAAAAATTATATTAGGTTAGGCAATAAAATAAAATGCATAAGGCAATAAATTGGATTAGGTTAAAAAAATTAACTCTAATAAAGTCTGTTTAATATGGGGTGGATTTTCAAGGGGATCCCACAAGTGTCACCAACAAATTCCTTTTCGTTCCGCATTCAAATCGGGGGGGGGATTGCTTTCCCCTAGGGCCTAGACCCCCATGCACATTTTTGGGTAGTGGTGTACCCAGAAAAAAATTTCGGGGGGGGGATTCCCCCCCCCCCACCCCCCCCCCCCTCTGGCTACGCCTGAAAACCCATCTCATGTACATTTTAATGTTTACCAGAGCTGTCTCAAAAAATATTAGCCAGCTATTGTACTCAGTTTAAGGAAGTCACTCACGACGATGCATTGTTGAGTCCATTCATTTTGAGTAGTTCGTTTGACAGAGTCACATCATGTCGATGTGATGTCATGAGCACAAAGGTTTTTTGAAAACGAAGCCAAATCAACTCCGTCTGTGTGTACCGACCCGTTCCACATGTCCACAAAAGAATGTAAACAAAGCCCCAACTCAACGAACAAATCAAAACACTTCA
>JASANF010012280.1:0-10516 GCA_030248245.1 Trissonchulus sp. WLG1_4 | reverse complement strand
AAAGGGCATTTTTATAATAATTAAATGCAGGCTAAAACACATTCAAATTTAAAAAAATAATGTCATCAGCATAAAAAAAATTACAAACATAACATTAATAACAAGTGTCTAGCAAAAAAACGCCTATGCGTCTTAAATTACTCCTAATAAATAAACACACTAGGCCACAGTGTTAGCCACACTGTTAGCCACACTGTTAGCCAGACTGTTAGCTACACTGTTAAAATTCGCTGATAACTAACAGTGGTTTTATGCAACACAAATTTTAACACTGTTAGTTATCAGTCTAACAGTCTAACAGTCTAACAGTGTTAGACTGTTAGTTTTATGCAACAGGGCGCAGGCAGTACACTAGGTAGGTATGTAAATGTACTCGTGTATATGCACAGGCTTCGATGAAAGCCAATAACAAAGACGAATAAGCCAGTAAGTTGCAGGGGTCTGGGGGCGGCAGCCCTCAGAAAAAATTAGAAATTTTCTCAATTTTTAGGCCGAATTTGGTCAAATCAGCGTCAAATTTGCTGAAACCTTTCGTCAAAGCTTCGTCATTTTTATTTTCTGAACGTCATTTTTAAGTTTCATTTCTGCAAATGACGCCATTTTTGACCAAAAAACCCTTCACTGCATCAAAATCGAATTTTTGAAAAATTGGACTAATTTTTGAAATGACGTAACTCAATGGTGCCTCAACCAAATTTAACAAACTATAGCTTAAATTAAAGACAATTATCTTGCCAAGGTGCCATTTTTGTTGAATTTTCGTTACCGGCGACAAATTTTTAGTTGTTTTAATTTCTATCAAAAGTGACGTTTTAAAAAGACTATCATATAGAGCCAAATCATAATAATTACAATTCAAGAAGTTCGGCGCCTCCATATACATCTGCTCTAACAGTCTGCAAAGTTTCAAGCGGATCGGTTTTTGCAGCTGACAGTAACCTTAAAAAAATGTACGCTATAGCCCAATTTCAGATTTTCAGAAACCTGAAATTTGCCTACACATACGTATTTTCCAAAAAATAGAGCTAATTTTTCTGTACTAGAATCCGTTGAGAAAAGTTTCAGAAGCCAAAAAGTAGCTAACAAAAAATTAGTTTGAAAAATAGTGTATTTTTGTCAATGTTGGTCAACGTATTTTGGAAATTCTTTTAGAAAGGTTTGCCTACACAAACGACTTTTTGAAAAGTTGCAACTAGCAATTAGCTACAAAGAACTGTTACCAAAAGCCACATAGAATTTTTTGGTATATGGATTTAAAGATTTTTTCCCACTGAAAAATAGGTTAAAATTTCAAGTTGAACAAAATTTGACTTTATACACATCGGCTATAGTATAGTACGTCGACACCAAGACAATTGTCAAACTGTACTAGTATAGTACGTACACACCTGCCTGTTATGATTTCCAAAAGTCACTCAATGTTGATTTGTGTTGTCCTTTGGAGTTTTGACCAAGCCCTGAGGCTATTGGAATGTCTTTATCAATAACCTAGCGGCCGCCTATTGATATCTTTATCAATCGCCTAGCGGCCGCTTATTTTGGCACTTAAGGGGGTAATGTCGTTTTCGCGGTTTTTGACATTTCAGTGTAATTTTTGCGCCCACAGAACTCAAGGTAAAAACGGACTACAGCTTCGAAACTTTAACCACATTATCTTTAGGAAAATATCCCCACCCGTTTTTTTCCTTTTCTAAAAATAGTTTTGTGGAGTCGGTGTTATGGGCATTTGAAAATTTTAGAGAAAAGTCAAATTACGTGATTTTTGCACGAAAATGTCATTTTCTCAACGTAGAAACGACTTATCAACTATATCACAAAAACGTGTGGGGATATTATCTCAGTGCATAACTGCAAAAAGTTTAGTAGTTGTTGGCTGATCTTGAGTTTCATAACTGTGGCGCAAAAATTAGTCAAAAAACCGCTGATGGGGTGTATTCAAATGATAGCAGCAGTAAAATTGCAAAAGATAATCTGCTTTTAAATATAGTTTTTTAAAGCTAGAAAGTGTAAAAAAAATGTAAAAAAAAACTGCTCTAGTTTTTGTTGAGGTTAAGTGCAGTTATGGTAGTTTAAAAAAACACCTAAAAACACAATTACCCCCTTAAATGAGTATAAAAGGCGTGTTTCCAATGCACAATCACCACGGGCAAAATCCATTGTGATTGTATGTAATTTAATGTAATTTAATATTAGTAAAATCAAAGAAGCAGTGCTGTTTGCTGGTATGAAAAACTACAGCAGTAAATAGTACTTCTGATTTGTGGGCTACCTACGGAGAAGCTGGATCTTAACAGCACAAGAAAAATAAGAAAGTTTTAATGAAGAATTTGAGTCATAAACGTCAATTTATGTCTGGTGTGTACGTACTATACTAGTGTAAATTGCCCGAATATTACAGTACATGTAAGGTGTGTACGTACTGTACTATAGCCTACACATTAAATGAAAGCGAATTTAATTTGCAACAACTTTTCTTCATGAGTTAATCAACGAAAACTTAAGTGAAAAATTTTATCGCCCAAAGTCGGTTATTCAGAGCGCCACCTTAACGAAAAACAGTTTCGAAAAAGTTTCGAAGTAAAATTCTTAAGTTTCGAAAAAAATTTCGAAAAAGTTCTTCACGGAGGCTTGAAATTTCGGTGGGTCGATCTCGAAAATTCCAAAAAATGAAATAGGGGTTCTTGAAGAAAAAATGCTTTATCCAAGGTGCTCTACTCAAAAAATAGGTCCCAAAACCCCCTTAATCCAAAACTTTGGTGAAAGATACATAATAACAAGGACCAGAAAAACACCTATCGGAATTTCTTGAATACTATCGATTTGCTCAAAATCAATATTTGCGACCGCTCGAAGACGACAAGGTGCATTTATGTGCCAAATTTTAACTTTTTTGGTTGGGCCATTTTTTAAAATAGCAAACCGAAAATTGGCGTTTGTATTCACACGCAATATATTTCGGTTTCATGAAGAAAATACTATGTTATTTTGCAAAAAAGTTATACCACACTCAATAAAACACCCACAATTTTTAAGTATGTTCCAGTAAAACACAGCTGCTAGTGTTTTATTATTATTATTATTATTACAAGTCTAGTGCGTCTAGTTTAGACTAGTTCGACCATATCAGACTTTTATTCAAGCGAGTCTATTTTATTTTACATTTTAAAATTTGAAAAAATTTCTTTTTTTTTGAAAAAAAAAGAGCTTTCAAATGATTGGTCACATGACCCTGTGAAGTAACGTTAAACGGACGCCATTTTTTCATTTCAATTTTAGACCCATTTTCAAAAAGTGGCGCAGTCATGTGACATTTCATTGGAAAGCGCTAAAAATTGTCTATCCAGTGATATTATTCTTATGTTTTTGCGATGTTCATAGCAAAATTTATTTCAGTTTTTCTGGTTAAGTTTCAAAACTGACCAACTACTAAAGTGGTCTGTCGCGGAGGATTTGCGGAGTAAAAATAACTCCAATTTACGTTTCTTAAAAATCATACAGACTGTAAATTACAAAAATTAAAAGTAATGGCGCTTCTTAATGACTGTTGGATGAAGCCGATAATATGCATTGGGTTTTCATTATTAATGTATTAAACGTTGCTTATAGCAACAAACAAATAACTACGTCTTACGTGGCGTATAACTTGAAAACCTGGAAGCTGCACGCTAATTGAAAGGTAAACGTCTAGATAGCACATCTGGGGCCGGTTTCATAAAACTACAATCCTACAATTGTAGCAAGCGCGCGACAGCAGAGAGAAACTACAATTGTAGCAAAAAGTGGTTTCATAAACCAGCTGTGTACTTTATGTGATGCTACAATTGTGAAATCACAATCCTAGGATTGTTCTTTCACAATCCTAGGATTGTAGTACACAATTGTAAAATTTTTTGCTACAATGCTACAATTGTAGCAGTCAGTTGTGAAGCAACTACACGCGAGTTCGGCAACTAAACTGCGCAACATTTATTTCAAATCTAAAAAGTTATTAAATAAACGTATTCCAACTAAAAAAGTGTTATAAAAGGACGTACAAAGATGATTTTTAACGAAATACTTCAATACGAAAGCGGTTTCATAAAATTACAATCCTACAATTGTGGACTACAATTGTAGAATTTCAGTTTCATCAAGTCGCCCACAATTGTGAAAGCCTACAATTGTACATTAACAAGGGTTTCATAAACGCTACAATTGTAGGAACTCTCAGCACGTTTAGATGCGCGACTTTTCAGGCTGCTAAAATCCTAGGATTGTGGCTACAGTTGTTGGTTTCATAAACAGAATTGTAAATTGTTATGCTGGCTAGAATTGTAAAATTGTGCCACAATTTTTACAATTCTAAATAGCAGCGCACGTTATGTTTTTCAATATTTTCGTTTGGTATCGTTTTATTATTTTGAAATCACGATATGGGTTTCGTTCTGTCTGATTGTTTGCAAATTTTCATTGATTGTTTTGCTTCATGTTTGTTTTTTAATGACCATTCACTTATGCTAAACGTCATCAAAATTTCATCATCATTAAAACAATTTTGAAAATTCCTGTCCCTAAATCTGTACTAAGCTTCTAAATATATAGTTTTACGTAGTGATATTTCATTTTTAGCTACTATTAGTTTCACCAGTTGGTCGTATTAATTCATATGTAAGGTACTTAAATAATAGCGAATCAGTAAAGCATGTTTCAACAACCGAATGATCGGGTAGAGGGCAGAAACCAACGTCAGTTTGATTCATACTTTTGTCCGTCGCCGTGTGTCTGTTTGCCCTTGAGCTCTAGGTTCCATATTCATACGTTCCTTATAACCATAAAACATTCCTTTGGTTGGGCAAACGGACACAATCACACATGGGCGTTGGCGGTTTTGGGGGTTCTCACCCCCCCCCCAGAAGGCATCCTCACGCCCACGGACAGGTGCTTCACCCCCCCTCCAGGCTCACGAAGGAAACATGGTGGCTCACGGACGGAGCGAAAATCGGCGGAAAAGTTGCTTTGCTCCGCACCCCCCCGCGGTGCTTCACCCTCCCCCCCCCAGCATCCGGCAGCTGCCCACGTATGGACACAATATGCTAATTATCATATCATATCATATTGTGACTAACTACATAAGCAATTGTATAGCTACTTAACTGTCATGCAGCTAAATAACCTTTAGAAACTGAACTTGGCAACTAAATTTAAGATACTAAACTTTTATTCAGGCAGGCACAAATATATAATTTGCACACATTATAGCGCCCGTAGAGGCGCATTGCAGGTGTAGAAAACTGGAATAAAATTTTTTAAATTTAAATTTAAATTTTGCCAATTTTTGTCTAGGTGCTCTAAATATTCAATTTTACGTGTAGACGCAAAAATGCAATTCATTTATAAACGCAAAAAACCGTTTTTTTGTATGCATTAGTGTTCGTAACGGGAATGGGTCGAAATTTTTCGACTCGATGCGACCGACCAAAGATAAATTACAACTCGACCCTATCCAAACCGACTTCTCGTCAAGCTGCTAGTGCGGTAACGAACGAGTGTAAACGAAATCGAAATAGCACTTTTTGTGCTATAGCGCTTTTTTTGTGAACTATATGCGCTATAAGCGCTACGGAATTTGCTATATGCGCTATTTGCGCTATAGCGCTTTTTGGGGTGCTATGTGCGCTATTTGCGCTATATGCGCTATCGAAGGTGCTATATGCGATATTTGCGCTATAGCGCTTTTTGGGGGTGCTATATGCGCTATTTGCGCTACAATGCGCTATCGAAGGTGCTATTTGCGCTATAGCGCTTTTTGGGGGTGCTAAATGCGCTATTTGCTCTATATGCGCTATCGAAGGTGCTATATGCGCTATTTGCGCTATAGCGCTTTTTGGGAGTGCTATATGCGCTATTTACGCCATAAGCGCTATCGAGGGGGGGAGGGTGGGGGAGGGGGGTGCAGGGGGGGTACCTGTCGTAGCGTGTATAGCGCAAATAGCGGGGGGGGGGTGGGGTGGCGTTTTTGAGCTGGAAACTATAGTAGCGCATACATATAGCGCAAATAGCGCCTAGGGGTAGGGGGGGCGTTTTTGAGCTGGAAACTATAGTAGCGCATATAGCGCAAATAGCGGGGGGGGGGGCGTTTTTGAGCTGGAAAAAATAATAGCGCAAATAGCGCCAAGGGGTAGGGGGGTAAAATCTCGTGCTCGTGCACGCTTACAGGCGACATCTACCGCTAGTCAAACTCAATCACAAAAAATTTTCTTGTCACGTTTTTGTTATCAGTTTATCGAGACTTTTAAATTACACTATAATTTATTGCACAAGTTTTGAGAAGCATGATGATGTTTTGAAAACCTATTCACATTCCATAATTTCGTCGCATTTAATATTTTTTCAGTTTAGTTTGTTTGCACAGACTGATGTCATATATGTTGTAGTCTGTGTACACAAAATTTAGTACAAATTGCTGTAGGTGCTGTGGAGTATAATACATGTTTGAACGGTGAAACTGTAAGTAAACTGTAAAGTAGTAACAGCAATAATGATAAATTATAAAAAATCTGGACGCTTGTTTTAAAATCAAAAAAAAACGTACCTTTATTTTTTTTCTTATTCGTGGCAAAAATTTGTGCGTCCACACGTTATGTGTACTTCATAAGCTGGCCAATCTGATATCATGCTCGTGTTGCTGATCTTTTATGTCCCTTTTGGGTGATGTCTGGCTTACAAAAGGCGATTGGTCAAAGATATTGGTCGATATTGGCAATCTAGTGTCTGGCAGTAATTATTTGAGACCATACAGCGTTGGACTAGCTTCTCAGTGAACGTACTATTTCAAAGCAAAAAGCTCTCCTTTTGCAACCTAAGAGCAAAACTGCTTTGGCGACACTACTACCTCAAGAACGTAGTAAAAAGGTCAAGGTAAAAAAGTTTGTCGTATTCCTCCCCCTTTTTGGAGGTCACGGTCCGCCCCTGATGGGCACTATATAAGCGCATATAATATCATCCCTACGGAATGCAACGAATATGCAAAACTCAACGCTGAAAGTCTCCACAATTGTGGGATTGTAGGCTACAATTGTAGAATTGTCGCCTACAATTGTAAGAGTAAGCGTAGAAATGTAGGATTGCAACTAACAACGCTAGAATTGTGTCCTACAATCCTACAATTGTAAATTCACAATTGTAGGATTGTAAGATTATCACAATTGTTTTATGAAACCGGCTTTGGCTACAATTGTAGTTTGTCGCTACAATTGTAAATATGCTACAAGCCTAAGATTGTAGAATTCTAAATTGAATGAATTCAACTGCTGAAATAGAACGTAACTCTACAATTCTAGACAAACATCACGTGTCACAATTGTAAGTTTATGAAACCAACAATTGTGATCTACAATCCTAGGATTGTAGTGAACATTTTATGCATGCAGCAGGCGAAGTGATGGCTACAATTGTGATGTACAATTGTAGGATTGTAAGATTGTTAAAGGCTACAATTGTAAAGTTTCACAAAGGTGGCTAGCTTTAACTGCATTTTCACAATTCTAGGCTACAATTGTAGAATTGTAGTTTTATGAAACCGGCCCCTGGTATGATCAGATTCAGGGTAAAGCTAGATTCAGGGTTTCATTATCATTATTAATAGGATAGTATATATTAATTATTATTATTACAAGATTAGTGCGTCTAGTTTAGAATAGGGGTAATATTAGAACTTTTCCAAACTGTAGGTATAGTAGCAGATCTTAAGCTACAGTCTTATAATATCGCAAATGGTTCTGATAATTCTACTGCAAAAGTTTTTATAAACACGGCAGGAATAGAATCAGGGCCGGAAACCATATACTACTAGGAAATTTACGTAATTTGTCTTATACTGTAAGAGCAGAAATATCGAAGAAAGCTGCATTATCCATAGGATGCAATGACTGTAGATAAGGTAGTATAAAACCATTGTCGATAATAAATACAGAACTAAAAAAGGAATTGAGCATTTTAGCCTTAATTCTTGGGTCAGTGACAAACAAACTAGTGTCTGAATTACTAAAAGGGGGAAGGTCCGATTTTCCTTCAAGTCGTAAATTAGCATATCTAAAAAATTTTCTTGGAGCATAGCTATTGGCAAGATTATGTTCATAAGTACGTAAAAATTTGGCCTGACAAGAGTCAATAATATGAGTTAAACGATCATACTCCCTTTTAGAAAATTAATCTAAATCTCGAGCCCAGTTTTTAAAGGCGGCTGTTCTCTGAAGTTCAAACTCATTAATAAATTCAGGCCAGGGTCAGCCAGAGTTTCCTAGGAATAACTTTAGGAACAAACGTTTCAATTAAATGTGAAATTAGGTCACTCAATGTATCGCTGAAAGTTTGAACAGACATGCTCGAGGGATCATAATTAGACCAAAAAAGATTATTCCATTCAATATTAACCAGACAGGTCGAGATACCCTGCGTGTCTATTTTAGAGAAAAGTAAAAAGGGGTCCCTGACTACTGGTAATCTCTTCATAAACACTTTGAAAAATAGACAGGCATGATCAGAGGATGCCAGTGGAGGTTCAACAGAAATAGGCGTTAAAAAATCAGAAATATTAGTGAAAATTAAATTTAGAATATAGAATGCGGAGGTATAAAACTCGTGGCTTCCGTAACAACTTGAGATACCACCAAGGCGTACATATTATGAGCGAATTCACAATGCTTCTGTACTGAGGAAGATAAGGATAACCAGTCAACGGTGGGGACATTAAAATCCCACACTATTATAATTGGATTAGAGAAGGAACAAATTTGAAGGTCATCTAAAATTTTATCAATGGCCAGGTCATCATTGGGAGGTCGGTAAAAACAAAAAGGAGCAGCAGACCCCCTGAGAGTGAATTTCTATACCCAATTCTTCAGCAGTGAACTGCTCAGAGCAAGATAGCCCCCTGTGGAGAAAAGTTGGGGCCGACCGAAAAGCTAAGTGGACTGTATAGAATTGTTGGCCCACAATAATTTCTCCGTAATAAATCAGGGCGACTTTCCCTTCCCTATGGGAAGAGTACAGCCACCCGCAATACAACTATTATCAACACAGTTCATAATAAGACACTAACTACGATAAGTTCAAATATCAGACGGAATAGACTAAAAAAGGGGTTTTATTTAACCCAAGAAAAACGTAGACAAAGGCCACTATTGGGCCACCACAAATACAAAAAAAAACAAAGCCCAATCGGGCTACAAAGCTCAAACACAACGCCCACTTGGGCTGCAGAAAGTCCAAACCCACAAATGGGGCACAAAATCAAAGTTCTAAATCACGCAAGTTGCAACTAGTACTCAATCACAACCTTTCTACATAATACCAACTCGAACAATAACAATATGAGAAGGCTAGACTATGGGCACTAGCACGCACACATCAATATGCAAATGAGCTGGGCATATGTATGCATGCGTGCGTACGTATGCCCACATACACACACAAAATACACTATATACACACCGACACTGAATGCATAGGGACACAAATACACACACATGTAGGTCCAAAAGATTCGGGAAATTCCCGACACTCCCCAGGGGAGGTTGGGCCCAACAGGTCGAAAGGTCAATGAGCCAGGAGTGGCACCAGAGAAATGGAGCCAGTAGCGTTCGAAGACCAAATGGCAAGTAGCGGACGCGAAAGAGGTAGGCAAAGGACAACATTCCTCAAAGGAATGATGTCTAGACTCCGGTTTCTTCTTCAGAGTCGCGAGTGTAAGCCTGCCACCTTTGGCGGGCTTCAATAGCAGCTCGTCGCGATCTCTTCCCCAAGGGAGGAGATGCAGGAGCTTCAGCGGATTCATTCTTGTCCGACGGCGTCTCTCCAATTTCAAGAGGATACAGCAGTTTGAGAGGGCGACGAAGGACTGTACCCGTCGGTGTGCGAATCGAGGCTGAGCGAATGCAACCATCGGAGCTCGTGTGTAGTTTTTGAATGACTCCGAGGCGCCAAGACGAACGAGGTAGGTTATCCTTCAGGTGGACTACCGTGCCAATAGATGGTTGCCAGGGGGATACGCCACGCTGGCGATGAGCTGATAAACGCTCGCGAAGGCTGAGAAGGTATTCAGCTCTCCAGCTTCGCCAAAAATTGTCAATGGCTCGATGTAAGCGTTTCCATCGAGACTTCAAGTCGTCCGGCGAAGACAAATTTCGAAAATCCGGATCGAATTCTGGGGTAGGCAAATCAATGCCCCCGACTCTCCTCATAGGAGAGAGCAGGTGCATTGGCGACAAGGCTAGGCTCCCGACTTCGCTTCCGACGTAAACCAATGGTCGGGAGTTAACGACAGCGGTGATCTCCGAAACGACGGTTCGGAGTTCGGTGTTGGATACGAGGAGTCCCAAGAGGCTCTTCTTAAGGGCACGCTTCACGACACCGACTAGTCGCTCATAGAAGCCTCCCATCCACGGCGCGAGTTCAGGAATGAAACGCCATTCTATGCCGTGGGAGATAAGGAAGTTCTGGGAGGCATCGGAGTTTCGGAACTCCGACCACAATTTTT
>JASANF010012277.1:0-34888 GCA_030248245.1 Trissonchulus sp. WLG1_4 | reverse complement strand
GCTTAAAAATTTAGCTTGGAGAATGTGTGCACGCATACATTTACAAATGATTGCAATATAAGGATAATATGCCGACTAAGTACATGTTCAAACTGCATTTCAAACCTTTTGAAAAAGTTAACAGAACGCTGTTTTCGCAGCTTTTTTAGCCAGCATTTGGCCAAGTCCAACAGAAACTGACAATCATTCAGGCAACCCAACCGGGTCACAATTTGAACATTGAAATATTATACTTTGTCAAAACCAATTCTATAACAATTTGCTTCGTTGATGCACCATCATCATCCTTCTGTGCTCATGTGTAGCACTGGCTTTTCTTATGTTAACCACTCAGCGAGAGTCATGTCAATTTTGAAATTTTACTAAGTTCAAATAAAGCCTCGGCCAGAAGCCGAAGCAGTTCCAAAAAGATCAAGCCACTTTACCGAGGCAAAGAGCTGGATTTGAATAATACCTGAATCAAACGGGGTAAAAACCGAACAAAACTTCACGTAGTTACTCTGCGGCAATAGCTTAAAAATTTAGCTTGGAGAATGTGTGCACGCATACCATTTACAAATGATTGCAATATAAGGATAATATGCCGACGTAAGTACATGTTCAAACTGCATTTCAAACCTTTTAAAGTAACAGAACCTGTTTTACAGCTTTTTTAGCCAGCATTGGCCGTCCCGTCTGTTTCTGTGGTAGACGGTTCCGTGTTCTGCGGTGTTTGTGGTGTGTGCGTTTGTGGGGATTGTGTAGTAGGACATGGAAAAAGTTAACAGAACACTGTTTCGCAGCTTTTTTAGCCAGCATTTGGCCAAGTCCAACAAGAAACTGACAATCATTCAAGCAACCCAGCCGGGTCACAATTTGAACATTGAAATATTATACTTTGTCAAAACCAATTATGACTGGCTTTTATTATGTTAACACTCAGCGAGAGTCATGTGTATTTGAAATTTTGCTCAAGTTCAATAGAAGCTCGAGAAGCGAAGAGTTAAAAAAAATAAGCTTTAGAGGAAGAGTGGATTTGATAATATGATAGGGTAACGAATTATTTTTCTGGATAGTTTTTAGTTGAAAGAGATGTGTATTTGCTATTGTTGTTAGTGTTTGGTTTAATTTGATTAGGTATAATCAATTTGCTTCGGTAAAGTGGCTTGATCTTTTTGGAACTGCTTCGGCTTCTGGCCGAGGCTTTATTTGAACTTAGTAAAATTTCAAAATTGACATGACTCTCGCTGAGTGGTTAACATAAGAAAAGCCAGTGCTACACATGAGCACAGAAGGATGATGATGGTGCATCAACGAAGCAAATTGTTATATAATTGGTTTTGACAAAGTATAATATTTCAATGTTCAAATTGTGACCCGGTTGGGTTGCTTGAATGATTGTCAGTTTCTGTTGGACTTGGCCAAATGCTGGCTAAAAAAGCTGCGAAACAGTGTTCTGTTAACTTTTTCAAAAGGTTTGAAATGCAGTTTGAACATGTACTTAGTCGGCATATTATCCTTATATTGCAATCATTTGTAAATGTATGCGTGCACACATTCTCCAAGCTAAATTTTTAAGCTATTGCCGCAGAGTAACTACGTGAAGTTTTGTTCGGTTTTTACCCCGTTTGATTCAGGTATTATTCAAATCCAGCTCTTTGCCTCGGTAAAGTGGCTTGATCTTTTTGGAACTGCTTCGGCTTCTGGCCGAGGCTTTATTTGAACTTAGTAAAATTTCAAAATTGACATGACTCTCGCTGAGTGGTTAACATAAGAAAAGCCAGTGCTACACATGAGCACAGAAGGATGATGATGGTGCATCAACGAAGCAAATTGTTATATAATTGGTTTTGACAAAGTATAATATTTCAATGTTCAAATTGTGACCCGGTTGGGTTGCTTGAATGATTGTCAGTTTCTGTTGGACTTGGCCAAATGCTGGCTAAAAAAGCTGCGAAACAGTGTTCTGTTAACTTTTTCAAAAGGTTTGAAATGCAGTTTGAACATGTACTTAGTCGGCATATTATCCTTATATTGCAATCATTTGTAAATGTATGCGTGCACACATTCTCCAAGCTAAATTTTTAAGCTATTGCCGCAGAGTAACTACGTGAAGTTTTGTTCGGTTTTTACCCCGTTTGATTCAGGTATTATTCAAATCCAGCTCTTTGCCTCGGTAAAGTGGCTTGATCTTTTTGGAACTGCTTCGGCTTCTGGCCGAGGCTTTATTTGAACTTAGTAAAATTTCAAAATTGACATGACTCTCGCTGAGTGGTTAACATAAGAAAAGCCAGTGCTACACATGAGCACAGAAGGATGATGATGGTGCATCAACGAAGCAAATTGTTATATAATTGGTTTTGACAAAGTATAATATTTCAATGTTCAAATTGTGACCCGGTTGGGTTGCTTGAATGATTGTCAGTTTCTGTTGGACTTGGCCAAATGCTGGCTAAAAAAGCTGCGAAACAATGTTCTGTTAACTTTTTCAAAAGGTTTGAAATGCAGTTTGAACATGTACTTAGTCGGCATATTATCCTTATATTGCAATCATTTGTAAATGTATGCGTGCACACATTCTCCAAGCTAAATTTTTAAGCTATTGCCGCAGAGTAACTACGTGAAGTTTTGTTCGGTTTTTACCCCGTTTGATTCAGGTATTATTCAAATCCAGCTCTTTGCCTCGGTAAAGTGGCTTGATCTTTTTGGAACTGCTTCGGCTTCTGGCCGAGGCTTTATTTGAACTTAGTAAAATTTCAAAATTGACATGACTCTCGCTGAGTGGTTAACATAAGAAAAGCCAGTGCTACACATGAGCACAGAAGGATGATGATGGTGCATCAACGAAGCAAATTGTTATATAATTGGTTTTGACAAAGTATAATATTTCAATGTTCAAATTGTGACCCGGTTGGGTTGCTTGAATGATTGTCAGTTACTGTTGGACTTGGCCAAATGCTGGCTAAAAAAGCTGCGAAACAGTGTTCTGTTAACTTTTCAAAAGGTTTGAAATGCAGTTTGAACATGTACTTAGTCGCATATTATCCTTATATTGCAATCATTTGTAAATGTATGCGTGCACACATTCTCCAAGCTAAATTTTTAAGCTATTGCACATGCCACGCGAAGTATAAATGTTGAATAGAAAGAGGATGCCCCGTTTTCGAAAGAATGAAAGAAATGGAGGCGCCGGGATTCGAACCCGGGCCGCTTGCTTCGAAGAATGCTTCGAGGGATGCTACCACTAGGTTACACCACAGCCCCCGAGTCTCATAGGCCCTAATTCTAATTTACAACAGTCTCCTTCCTTCGAACATCGTTGCTACGCTGCAACGATACTCGGACGATACTCATATTCCGGGGCGAACCCGATGCCTCAAGGGCGGAGCACATTCACACGTAGGCCTCCAAGCCTACTTCAGTCACAGCGCACTCCCGACTCACCCGCTACCACAGGGTTTCTCGATCGACCCAGAACGATTCACAACCATTACCCAGGGTTTCAACCGGCTCACACTTGACCGAAACCGAAGGTTTTCTCCGGTTCACCTTTGACCCAAACCAAAGGTTTTTCAGATTACCCTAAACCACATACCTAAGTGGAACTATGTACACAGTTATACAGCACACAGCAACACATTCAACGTAAGGGTTGAAGTTCCAATTTCAACCCAGGATATGGGGCTCCTAACCCACCTCCGAAGACGGTTCGGGGATAAGGCTGTCCTGAGGATCGAACTCGGGCCGCTTGCTTAGAAGACAAGAATGCTACCATTACACCACAGCCCCCGAGTCTAATAGGCCCTAAGCTCCTAATTCTTATTTACAACACAAATTGAAGAAGCACAAGTCAAAAGCGCAAGGCATCGGAGGACAAATGCACAAACTAAGAGCACAACTTCAAAAGCTCAAAGCACAAAAGCACGAAGCACGAACCGGGAAAAGACAAAACTTAACGCACCAAAGCACTAAAGCGCAAATTAAGAAATGGGCGTAAATATATACGGGGGAGACTATCAATGGATCTGAACTTTTGCCACAACAGCTTTTCTATTTTTCTATGGCATGCTTAGCTGACAGTTTTGGTATCACTCTGTCTGTCTATGCTCGGACGTCAGCCACATAGCTATATGCAGTTCATAAAGAAAATCTAATATTGCTATCACTCTAATATTGGTTAAATAACACTATACTTTGACACTCCCCTTGAATTGTATATCCAGTACTCTTGAGGGACCATTTGCACTAAGTCCCTGCTGCAAACTGCACCTGTCATTGCAATTATTCCTGGTGTTTAACATTCGAACGCAGATGCAAATGCAGCTGAATCGATTTTGAAGATGTCAGTGATACCGTATTGATTGCTCTGTACATAAAACAGCATTGTAATTTTGTGCATGTATCTAATCACGTGGTGCATACAATATCGATTTTTGTACGCAGGACACGTCCTGTATTGTAATTTGACAAACACTTAGTCACGTGACGTTTAATATGCAAATGAGCGCACGATTGTCACTGCCTGTCAGTTCGGGCTTTAGACTGTAGTACAGCCGGTGCAACATTTTGTGGCTTGTTTGCTCTCCTGGTGTGTCTGTAATACAGCCGGTCTAAGCGTATCATTGCTCTTTCGGATGAGTTTCTACAAAAGGTACGTCAATGTCTCTTTTGTGAGCTGGTTGGCATTTGGCGTACTCCTGATGTGTTGCATTTCCAGGGTTTGAGTTGCAAGCCTACGATCAAACTTCGCTGATCTAATCAATTATTTTAGCTTCAATAAAGCGTGGTCATTTTTATGGTGAGTGCCTACTATGTACATTTGTTTATTAAGTTATTAATTAACTAGGCTAGTTTAGATTATATTTATTAATTAACTAGGCTAGTTTAGACTAGTTTGAAAAAATGCACAGCTTGAAGTGATTTCATATGTAATAAATTAATACTAGTAAATCAGCAATTTCAAGCTAGAAAATTAAAAGCCAGCCAAAAAGACTATCACCTCAGTTTTTTCTTCAATTTTTAAAACTTGCTGTTTGAAACGAAATTTTGGAGCTTTTTGATTATTATGAATAATAATAGTAACAAGTCTAGTGCGTCTAGTTTAGATTAGTTTGTCCGTATCCTTAAAGCAACATTATATGCTGTTTGTTTAGCACTGAGTTGTGAAATTTTGGCAAATAAATTAAAATTTTAGCAGAAATGCAATTAGAGTGAGATTTTATCACACATGGTGTGATCTGTTTTGTGGGTTCCTTTTCGCACAGGTTTAAAAGGGTCCATAGCTTTTGATACCGTAGTGGTACAAAGACAAGTTTCGCATAAATTGTAAGAGCTTTCAAATGATAGGTCACCGTCACATGATCCGGTGAATGGTTTCGACCCATTTGGTGGCATTTTGCTTTTGTACGACATGTTAATCGAAAGCGGCAGAAATTGTCTTGTTTTACGAGTGACATTATTTTCATGTTTCTGCGATATTTATGGCAAAAGTTATTTTAGTTTTTCTGGTTAATTTTCATAAATGGCTAACTACTACGTGGTCTGTCGTGGAGAATTAGCGGAGTAAGAATTACTCAAATTTACGTCTTTCAAATAAAGGACTGTAAAGTAGAGTAAACAGTCATGACGCTATTTTTAGACTGAAGGATGGAGCTAAGCTAATAATAAGGATTGACTTTTCATTAATAAAGTATTTTCTAGTTTGTCTATTTTTGGCTAAGACTGCAATTAAACAGCTTATCCACAGCACTACAGCAGCCTTTTTTATAATTTCACTCTTAACACCTGATTCTTTAAAACATCTCATATTGAGGTTTTTTTATTTGCAACATTTATGTCATTTCAACAAATAAAACTAACAGTAATTTACTACATTAAAGTTTCATTTTCTAACAGTTGACCATTATCACGTTAGGATTTAATTCCAGCTTTGTATTTTTGGTGGAGGGTCGTTGGAAACAGAAATCTCCACTACCGTAAAACTGCACTTTGAGACTCCAGAATTCAGCTTGTGGACGCTGGCGCTCTATGCTGTGCAACATTTGACTTCTTGACTTTTTTTGTAGTGAAAATCGTGAGCAGAGCACGGGAGCAGTTGCTCCATTCATTGTGAAACGTGAGTAAGTTGTATCGTGTCGTTTTCATCCATAATAATAGTAAGAACTGCGTCAAATAGAAAATGGCTATCTTTGGACAAGCAGCAGGGACACTTGCCGTTCATCACTGGTGATACACATGATGTACATTTTTCCTGTTAAACACGCAGAAATACGGCAAAACTTTTGCATTTCGACTAATTGAAATGCACACCCAGAAAAACTTTTATTGTTTTTTAACGAAATCATTATTAATTGGATTAAAGAACTGTTTCTAACTTGGGGGGGGCTTTTATATAACTTTTTTCAGATAATACGTAACCTTCTGATAAAAGTAGTTTAGTGCAAATTGCTGTAGTGGCTGTGGAGTATTGTATACTCGTTTGAATTGTGAAGCTGTACGTAAACTGTAAAGTAGTCGCTTAAGGGGGGTTACCTGTATAAGTGAAAATTTTAGGTTCTCCAATTTGCATCTACTTGGCACATATTATAGCCTCTATGAAGGCGCATCGCAGATGTAGAAAGTTGGAACCAAAGCTATTGCCAATTTTTGACTCGGGGCAGTTAAAAATCTCATACACTATGATTCGTTTTAAGTTTTTGCCCATGGCGTGTGCAATGACGCCAAATTTGCTTGCTCGAATTTTTGTCGATCTTCTGCTTTGAGCAGACATGGAGCAGCTACGACTTGGTTACAGCCTGTTGTCGTGTATCAGTGTGTGACATGTGTGTGTATATAGGCATGCAGCTTAGAATTTTGCAGCTATTTCTATGTGGTTGCTATTAGACAGTAGGAGTGAATATTGTTTAATCATTTTCCCTTGCAGATACGGGATAATATTAACATTCTAAAATACTGAAACAATGTACACTATAGTGACGGTTCTCAAAAAATTGAATATTTACGAACCAGTAAATGGATACCATGAAAATAACTATACGTCAAGCTTACCGTGTACACGTGTACTGAGGTGAAGACGGTTTATTACTTGTAATCGTGCCTAGTCCTATTTGTAAATCTATTACGCTGTCTATATGTTGTAAGTAGTTGTTGTTAGCTGCTTCAACATTCCCACAAGGAACTCTGCCATTTTAGGGGCATCCTGTTTATTACGCAATATAGCTTACTATGCCTTACTGAAACTCGTTCAGAATTGCAGGATTAGCACATTTTTTTACACAAAAGTATAAAGTGAACAATTTGACGCGTTCGTCAGGTGATTAAAATGATTGATGCGAAACTGTCCATTTCGATTTATAACTATTATTTTAAAAACATTTTTATGTGTAGTTGAAATATCAGCGGTTTGGCATTTGCTCGAGTCGGTTTAATTTTCAATTAAAATTTTAAATTTAAATTTCAAAATAAATTCAATTTTAAAAATAATTTACACTATGGCCCGGTTCATAGTTGTCCGTTAGGGCTGTCCGCATACATGTAGTTGGGGGGATGGGGGAAGACTCAAAAATTCGGTCCCGGGGGGAGAGAGGGGGGTCCCGTCAGGGGGAAAAGAAAGGGAAGGGTGGGGAAGGAAGGGAGTAAAATTTTGGCCAAAATTTGAAAAAATCAGCATTTTTTGGTGAAATTTAAGCCATCTTTACCAAAATTTTCACCAAAAAATGTCAAAATCTTTTTTTTTGAAAAAAAAGCTTTCTGGTCAAAAAATGTAAAAATAGCGTCATTTATGGGAGGGGGGTCAAAAATGAGCTGACGCAGGGGAGGGGGCCCGCCAAGGGGGGGGGGAGGGCTACCCAAAATTTTTGTAGTGTTAACATGTATGGCTGTCTGTGTCCGAGTCCATGTACGTGTCCGTAAGAGTAGTATTCACAGTTGTTCGGATGTTCGTAAGAACTTTTGATTTATTTACTCTACACGATATCTTATTGATCGATATCTGACCGCTGATCAAATGCCCGATAATCCGCTTCAAAATCTCAAATCTCAATAATCGATCAGCGGTCAGTCAACAAAAAATCTACAAAACTGTCTACCAGCTAATAACAAAGCGTAATCAGCCTACCTTTGTGCACAACAGCAGTGCAATTTTTATTCTTCAACTCTTTAGCTGCAGTACTCGATGCAGAACAGCAGTACAATTTTTTTCTTCAACTCGTTAGCTGCACCACTCGATATCAGCACTTACAAAGCTTATGTGATTGTCCCTTATATTACAATCGTACGATTTACTCAATGCTGCTGCGGAGGAATTTTTTTATACAATCGCGGAGGAGGCGAAGAAAAAATAACTCCAAATTACGTAAGTGTTATCTGTTCAACTATGAGAATAACAAATTAACGGAAGTCGGACGCTTCGGTAGTGACACTTTTCCTTACGAATTATTAGTAATAATAGCTTAGCTTTCCATTATCATTATTGTTAGGATAGTATATATATATTAATAATAATAATGTAGTTTTATGACTAGATCTTAACTATCATGATTAAGTTTATTAGTTGATTAGTTTTAGCTGCAGTGCCTCTTCAATGCTCCAATCTGCTGCCAAGCCGGACCATCGAACCTCTCTGGTTTCGCCCATCATGTTTTAAAGGTGATTCCGACTTTTTTTAAGTGTTGTGTGCTTGTATTTGTTGGCTTTATCTTTTTTATTGATTTTGTTGATTACCAATCATCCAAGTCAAATCAGTTTTGTTTACTATTTCATACTACGCAATCCACAGCCAATGAAGACTAAAAAATTTGCTATTTCTTCGAGTTTTTAAAGTTGCTTTTGTTAGTCCAAAGTTTTGGAACTTTGTGATTTTATTAAAAGTAACCTTTAATTCGGTTTCTTCGATGATGTTAGTTTGTTTGCCCAAAATTTCGGGAGTTTGTAGCGGTTTTCGAAATAATTCTATCCCTACGTGTCTCGATCTTAAGTCTTTTGTTTTTGTTTCAGCTCCAGCCGTGACGATACCTTCCATCCGCGTAACCATTTGTCAACAGTCAACTCCAAATTCCAAGTGACCTCTGACCCTTCTGAGACTCCACATGACCTCTGACCCTTCTGAGAAGCCGAACGCTCTGTCACTCAACGCTTCGTTTCGCCCATCATTTTCTACAGGTGACTCCAACTAAGTTTGTCCGTGTTGTATGTGTTTGTTCGCTTAGGTTGTTCATACCTGGTCGCCAAAATCTGTCGTGAACGCAACTGTTGAGGACGAAATCACACCCGTAACACCTCATGGAAGAATTCCCAATTCTGGTTGTACTGTGGACGACTGTCGTTAATCATAACGACACTGGCTTGTACTCAGCTAACCTTGGTGCCTAATGGGCTGTATAGGGTATTAATACCAAATACTTGGAACAGTTGGAATACTGTTATCGTATTTAGTATTTTTTGTAACCTACTGTATCGCTGATCGATTTTTGATTCAACCGTATTGGCTATGCCAAGGTACTGTTGGAGCAAAAATTGATCTAGCCAGCCTGGCTTATTGGTTGTAACATTACAGAGTATCTACTTAATTTCAGGTCGACTTTGGGGGGAAAATTGGGTCTTGGGTTTGAGGCCAAGCAGGCCTATTTTCATGTAGTTACGTATGTAATTAGCTACTTACCTACAGTTTTATAGGGGGTGGTTTTGGGTACACAGACAGTTGACCTGAAAGCAAGGTATTGCCCTCAAATTGCCACAACCACTAAGTCAAGCATATAAATCGTACTAATTTGCATATTAAGCTCATTAGGGTTTAACACTCAACATCAAACCAATATAGTTATTGCTCTGATGTTGGGTGTTTTATGCTATTATGCTATTACAGAGCCGATCCATATTTTTGTGTCGGTGCTACTAGTTAATACTCAACACTAGACCAATCTGAAAAGATGCTCTAGTGTTTTGTATTTTGTACAAAAATCGACACTGACCGTTACAGCAGTTTCTAGAAAACTGCTGTAACAGTCAGCGTTTGTGTGACTTCCGTGATTGTTGGTTTTTTAAGACATGAGGATTTTTTAACCCATTGCGATTTCACTTTTAGCAAACAAAATTTTTTTTAACAATTTTTACTGTATCTAGCGCATGATCTATTTTATGTACGTTAGTGTATTGGTCGTGTTGTCATTTTCTTGTCATTTATTTATTTTATTTTAGTTGCATTGCATTTTTATTTTTTATTTTTTACATTGTTTTAATTTGCATGCACAAATTCTAGTAAATTAGTTACAGAACAGAATACGTAAACCCAATGGATGACTTTTAGGGCAAAACAGTTGAAATCAAAAAATTACAAAAGCAACTTGTAAGTTAAAACTGCAGACATTTTAAAGTGAAACTCTCAATTATCAGCTTAATCTAATTTTATCCAAACCCTGAACGTCGCTCAACTATTTTGTCCTAGTGACTTGTAGAAATACAGTGAATTAATAGCAACGTGTTAATCGGACTTTGTGCAAAATTGCTTATTTTTTACATCAGTTTTTTTCGACACAAAACGTTTCAACTTTTTTGCTATGTACCAGTACAAGTAGACATGGGTTTTGCTTGGAAGGCTTGAATCATTTCATTAATGAAGATGAAGAATTATGTTTTAGGTTATAAGAAATTTAAGTCTATATAATTAGGTAACAAAAACGTTGTTTACATTAGATTCAGAATTTATCCAATCCAAATTAAAGTATTCAAGAAATATTTATTATGCTTCTTACATGACACGTAGGTTTTAAGTTTGATGTTTTACTTCCATTTATTTGCCAATAATATTTGTCGATTGTACTACAGGTTGTGCTGCTGTGATTTTTTTGTTTAGGTTCTAGAAAAGTTTGTATCGCGTGATGGACTCCAGACAAAGGGACAATATCAGTGATTCTTGCTGAATGATGGTGACTGATCCTTAGAATACGAATCGGGATAAAGCTACAGTATCGTAAGCTAAAGAAACTAAAGCTTATTTCATTCGGTTTTGTTGAAGTTGTCAGTGAATACGTTATACAAGCATTTCAAGTTTGAGGAGTAGTTTTAAGTTTTAAGGAATAGACATTAAGTTTTAGAGAGTATACAGCTAAACTGTAACCAACTTTCATGTATTTAAGCTGGATATTAAAGAATGACTTTTTGATACGTTAATTTTGCAGTTATCTGACTAAAATCTTAATTTAAGCCTTTGTGGACTTTTAATCCCAAATAGCAAAAGTCATACGGTCACAAAATGAACAGTTTTGTGTAACTAGTTTAATTAGTTGTTAGAATTTGTTGGGAATTTACGGCTCTCTTGCTGATTTATTTTAGCAATGCTTGAGATTGATAATTTGTCAATTTAGTCATGTAAAGTAATTTCTAATCAATTTATTTACTTCAGTTGTTATTTTAAGACTTGTAGATGGCAATTAATCGTTATTTAAAATAAACTAATTAAAAAGTAAAATAAAATGTTTTCAGCAGCGGCGAGCAAGGCAGTGCGTCAACAAGTTACAACAGATTTGTTGATACGGTTATCATTCAGTTCTGTCACAAAGGTATACAATGACGCTACATGAGCAAGATCTTTTCTCAGTAAAAAAGTAACTTAGTTAATTGGTAACATATGTTTTACTACTACAATAACAGTTGAGTTTTCATGTCTTTTATTGCTCATCATCTCGTAAAAACTCACAATTTTAATCGTTTTTTATTGGACTAAATTTATAGTTGACAAAAATACATTGTTGATGCTTTTGATTCTCTGTCAAAAAACATGATAAACAGATAGCTGATTGTTTTATAATTGTTAGCTTAAACTACGTCAACAAAGTGGTCAAATCAAGATAAGATGGACTCACAATTTTTAAATCGTAAGCTGAATATTTGTAAAACTATGGTCCCTGAATGTGAAAAGCCTATGGTCCCAGAATAAACGCTTAGTGTACTGTAAACTAGCTTGCTCAATGTTGAAATTAACTTAATTCAGGGCTCTCCAAGCTGACTTGAAATTGTACTAATGGGCAAGATCATTGTACTAATGGGCAAAATCAATAATTCGTCATAATTTAGTCATATGAATTATCGCCAAATTCCAATTATTACAAATTCAAGACTTTATTTAATATATCTTTTCAGCAGCGGTCAGCGTCTCCGGTCAGCATTCAAGTTTCAACACTATTGGCAGATACGCCAATCTATTATTTGGTTCTGTCAAGAAGGTATGCAGATGTATATGAGCAAAATTTTTTTTACCTTGAATAATATAAGCAGTTATATCAATTAGTAAAATGATTGGACTACTATAATAACAGTAACTAAATGCTAATATTTTTATGTAAAAAGTTCTTTTAATCATCTATTGGACTGAAATTATAGAATTAACAGAACTACATAATTCAGTGTCACAAAATACGTAAAACAAATATTTAAAGTAGCTTAAATAAGTCAGTCTGGTAGTAATAAGTATTTTCGCCAGTACCCCTTAAAAAATGCGTAGCCAGAAGGAGCCTGCATATGTAGTTCTCAATATGCATCTATGTCAGATGTCACAATTTGCTCTTTTGAACTCTTGTATCGTCTTTTATAGCACACCGATGACATGGCCAGGCTAACTGAAACGGACTAAAGTTATTGTCCTGCCATGTCACCGTATTTTTCAGTTTTATCCAAACGGGTCAGTTAAGCTAGCATGTTTTATCAATGAGTTAACAGGTTTGATCAACTTGAAGGTATACCGATAGCCGTATGTCTATTTAACAGTCAAAAATTACAAAGTCACGTCATATTCTCATCTTATGCAGTATTACTGGCGTGATTATTTCGTAATTTTGCTCGCATGAAGGGACGTACGGCTGTTGAATTGACACTAGTGGTTTGATTTAGGTTTGTTGTCAGCTTATAACTAAAAGTAAAGAGCAGACTAAGACTGACTTTCTGATTGACTTCTTTTTTTGAGTACTCTTATTGTCTGCAGTTGCAGTTTTTTATGTAGTCGCACATTGAACATATGTAAACATTAACTTTTTTTATTATATAAAGGCTGTTTATATTGTATAAACTTAACAAAAATACATACGTATGTAGATGATTTTTCTTTTTTGGGGAAAACACCGTTCTGGAAAAGCCCTGGCATTTTTTCTCGCTAGTAAATATTGTGGAAATAAGGTTATTGCTGAGCCATAAAGACCTAGTAACTCATTATGCATGTTAATCAGGGCCCATTTGTATAGACTTTCAATGAAAGTTCTGCTCGCGGAGTTTTCTTTATAAAATCACAGCCGAATTTTTTTATTTTACTCTGCTAAAAGCACACCATTTCACTATTTATAAATATCAAACAATTTCAACGTTCGTTAAGGCCGTTGAAATCATAAACATATGGGCCCAGATGTTCCTTTTTTGGTTATCATTTCGCATATTATTTTTCAGGTGCTGTGCCTCTCCAGTCGCCGTTTCGATCAACAAAGCAACAACATTGTCCCGAATTTCTTTACACCAACTTAGATAAATGGACCGCATCAGTCATGGTCCTGCCATAGTCAACGTTTTATCCCGTTATGAAAACCGGTCAGTTGTGCTACCAAAACTTATCAGACCGCTAAGCAGTTTTGTCCATGTACTCTTGATATTATCTGCATTCACTCTTGATATTATCTGCATTCGTAGTGTATGCAGTTCAGAGCCCTCAAAAGGCAGAAGTGAGTTTATTTACATAGCTAAGCAATTTACATTTCAAATTTGATTTATTGTTTTTTCAGTGAGTGAGTGTGCATTAGCTTAATTTCATGATTAACTGCTAGGTCTGAATAAATTATCAGACGTTATTTGTCTGACTTTTTTGCTTTTTTGTCCTAACAGTATTTTTTAATGTTTCAGCCAATCATGGAAATCCAAGAAGCCGAGTCAATGATATTAAGTTTGCCATGAAACGAAGGACACTTTTTTTACAAAAAAACCGATTGATCAAATTCCAAAGAAGACGTAAGAAGCATCCTGCCCTGATAATTAAGACAATTGTCTACTGTTGTTTTTGTTATAATTTACGCAAGCAACTGCACACGCCAACCATTTTTGGCCCAAAGCTAAATCTTTAGCTGCTCAAGTTGAAAATAAAACAAGCTGGGATTAACGAAAGGTGTGCAGCCTTGAACCCAGTAAACGTTTTTTTCGCAGGAAAGCATCAAGAAACATTGTGTATTTCATACGATCTTGCGTTCGACAAGGTTTAAGTATGCCACCTTATGTTAATTCCTACCGCAGTGTCTCAACTGGATGGTTTAAAACTAGGTTGCTACTATTGCAGTTATTGCTGAATTTATTTGCACTGTGCGTTCACCATTCCTCGTGACTGATTGGCACCAACATAGTTTTGCTTCATACTTTTTTATTTGATGTAGAGTTTAAAAACGATTATAAATGAGTGAACGGATAAAAAGCGTAACAGCAGGGCCTGTTGCTCAACTTTACAAGTCTTACAATTGTAACGAACTGTTTCAAAACGCAAACAAACCAAATTGTTCTTCACAAACTTATCATATGAATTCTTTACGAATCACCAGATTTTTCACTTGAAATTTTTACAGTTGTAGGCTTTGTAAATCTCAGTAACAGGGCCCTGATCGTTTTGTTAGATAACCAGTAGGTGAGAACACAGTAAATTTACAGTTCTGTAGGTGGCTGAATTTTGTCATTTTATTGAAGTCTGGCCAAAAAATGCGAGACAAAGCAATCAAATTAAACCAAAAGTTCTCTTTTAGCGTTGAACATTTTTTGGTCAGACTTTAACCAAACACTATTAGCAACGTTGCATTGCAGTGGTTGTAAGTCCACCCTATTACTATTATTTTCTTTATTTTTTATTTTTGTATGCTTATTTCATATTTTAAAATTGTGCTACTTTTTTGTATCTTTTTATTGTTATTATATATATATGTTTTTATCTGTCATTTTGATCT
The DNA here is from genome assembly GCA_030248245.1 of Trissonchulus sp. WLG1_4. Taxonomy (NCBI): domain Eukaryota; kingdom Metazoa; phylum Nematoda; class Enoplea; order Enoplida; family Ironidae; genus Trissonchulus; species Trissonchulus sp. WLG1_4. Next base: position 19,955 of record JASANF010012277.1, on the reverse strand, counting down.
GTATTTGTATTGTTGATTTTCAATTAATATACGCTGTTTTGTATTTGTTCCGGTGATGCTTGTTTTTTAATTCCTTAGGTTGATTTAATGAATTTGATTTAGTGTTTTTTCATCCATACCTAAATTTGAGTGAATATTTTTTCATTAGAATATTAAAACGGCGGAATTGAAACTTTCTCTTGATTTGATCCCGTTTTGTTCTGCAACGTATTTTTTCGGTTGTATTTTATCGCTTGATGCGTATTCATGTAATACTGTAGGTTTAAAAAAAGTAAATATTTTGCCAAGAAAACATGTTAAAAAATAACTCATGTTAAATAATAATAAACCTTGATACTTAAATATATTGTAGCGTCATTTATTTTGTCCTTTTACACCCATTCAAACTAATTCTCATAGTCATAAGGACAGAGCCAAGGCCAAATTTCTGCTAGCTGATTTGAGTTTCTGCTAATTTCTGCTAGCTTAAAAATTACTAGGGGTCTTTGTTGGTCTGAGTTCTTTCAATATTGTCACGGTCTCAAACATGCAGCCCACAGCATATTACCGCAGGCGATGAACTTGCAACTAGGAAATTAAATAAAGGTACCCTAACGTGGGAAGCTAGCAAGTTCTCGGGGAAGGGGTGAGGCACCGGAGGGGGGGCTGCGGAGCAGCTTTTGGCCAATTTTAGCTTCGTAGCCGCCGACCCCCGCCCGGCTTATGTATGACCGCAACCGTGTCCTTTTTTTTCTGAGGAAAACCCGGCTTTATCCTCCTGAGCCTACATAGTATGTACTTCATTTACGCCTACATAGTATGTACTTCATTTACGAGGCAAGGAGTATTTTGTAAACATTTTCTGTTTTAAGACCCCCTGTTTTTATTTTTGTGGTTGCAGTCTTTGTCCGTTTTCATCATGACATTGAATTTCCGCGATGGATAATTCTTGCTGGTTCTAAAACGGCTGGTTGCAGTCTTTGTCCGTTTTCATCATGACATTGAATTTCGGCGATGAATAATTCTTGCTGGTTCCAAAACGGCTTTGCTGCTCCGTCAGGTCATCTAATCGAAAACAAAAAATAATTATGAACAAGTCCGTTTAATCCGTAGTACCGTTATTTTATTAATGGGATTTCATTTTTAATAAACTATAAGTATAAATAAGAACCCTGAAATATTTATATAAATAGGAACCCTGAAATATTTTCAATTTAATATTAATATAAATATTCTTTTCAATTTACTTTTAATTTAATTAACTTACTATACTATATAAACTTTTCGGCAAAAAAGAGAAATGATAATAACTCAGGAACCGCTCAAGGCAGCAATTTCGTTTTTATGTTTTTAGATAGCAGAAATTATGGGCAAAAAGTTTTCTATTCAAAGTTAGTCCGTTAAAGAAACCGTTAAACCGCTAAACCGGTTTGAAAAAAATTAAAATTTCCATACTGAGAAATTTGAGCTAGAACCGTAACTTGAAAACACAACACACGAAATCAGGTGTTGAACACTACTCGACAAAATAATCTGTAATTTTGGTCGACTGTTTTGATCTGAACTATACCTTCGACAATCGTACAAGGATAAGTAATGGTAAGCAAATTTTAACTAACAAACGTAGTTTTTTGATGACTAATTTGTTTGTACATATATTTTAACTTACCTTCAAAATTGATATGTAGTTTCGCAAGATATTACTTTGCATTACGATAATATCTAGCGACACTAATACAGGTGTTAGCTGATCGTAAAATTCAAATTTTTCCTTTAAATTTTTTGCCAGTTAGTTTTTTCTAATTACTGATACACTTTCCGAAAATCGATGTCTTAATCGGAAATGACTTAGACTACATATGTACAATATACTCCAAATATGCAGTCTGAATTCCCCTTGCTAAAGTTTAACCTCAAAGGTGCACAGGAACTAATTTTCAGTTTCAATGATCCAACAGGAGCAATTTTCAGAACGCAACTTGTTTCACATCACCATCGACTGATTATGTGAATGATTGTATGGAAGTTTTTGAGAGCTACTTTGAAAGTGATCAATGGAAGATAAAACTAAAATTGAAAACTCACACCATAAGCCATAATAATCGAAGCATATATATAATGCCTGTAGCCTCGACACAAGTGGACGCGATGATGTTGTATTGACCGAATTACCATATGTTTCTATAGAATACGAAAACTTCAGCTTTACAAGACACAAAGCAAAGCTTGTACAAGACACCACAAAGCTAACTTTTTACACAATCAGTGTAACAGGTTACACTTAACTTCAAAATTTATTGTTTACGAATCGATATCGAACTAAACGATTTAAACATCAGTGGTAAACATCAGTTTAACCTAAAGCTATTCCTAAACAGCCATGGAATTACTTTCATTTCTAATGTCTCATTTTCTACAAGTGGGGGCCAGGTTCAAGAATAACAGGTTTCTGTGATGTGATGTTCAGCCGTTGTGCGGTGGCCAAGTGGGAATAATAAACGTCTTTACGGCAGCTGTCCTAGGTGTGGTGATTTTACCTTGGCTATTGGCTACCTAGCATATGTACCTGGGCGCGGGGGATTGGGAAGAAAGCGCTACTTCATAAACCTGACCCTTCTCCTCATGATTCCCAAATTGCCTCTAAAACGTCAGTTACTGTTTGTGTTTTGTAAAATGCCAGACAAATACAAAATGATTATCGAGTTTTTCATAAAATGACTTGACATCATGTGTTACATTGAGATCTGCAGTTTTGAAGATATCGTTGCAATTCCAATGTCCGCTCTTTGCAATTCAGAAAGCATTTTCCAAAATAAAAACACTAACTTAGGTGTTATGCCCGCTTCCCACTGCAGGTTTAAGGTTTAACAAATTAACGTAGCACATGATGTGAGCATAAAGCACATTCCCACTGCATAGGTTTGAGGTTTAAGGTATAACGAGGTTGAAAAATTTCAACTTTTTAAGATTTAAGGATTCCGCCAATCAGCTACGAGCTGTCGGCAGAGCTTCTGCATTCAGTAAATCAATTACGAGCTGTAGGTGGAGCTTCAGTAATCTAAAAATCAGCTGCGAGCTGTGGGTAGGCGGAGCTGCTGCATCCAGCCAATGAATATACAACATTCAAATATCGTTAAACACTAAACTGCCAGTGTGAATGAAACGTTAAACCTTAAACCTTAAACCATAAACCTTAAACCTGCAGTGGAAAGCGAGCATTAGTATTTAGCATACGTTTGAAAAAAATGAAAAGTTTCTATACTGACATTTTCGGGCTCGAACATCTACTACGATGATTAATGTAAGATGATACTACAGTGCCATTTAATTAGCAAGTATTCGAACTGTCATAACTTGCTTCAACGTTAACGTAAAAACATGAAATTGACGTTTTTCAACTCAGAACCGTAGGCGCTTTCAAATGATACCTTATTTGACGATACCATTCACGTTTAAACGTTTAAATTTCCAATTACAAATTATGGCGTAAGCTTAGCGTCAAGTTACAGGGTCATGTTACCCATCATTTCAAAGCTCTCTGAATTTACTTACCAATGATGCTAATATTATTCCAGTATCTTTACGCTATCAAAAGTTATGAACCCTTGAAACCGTTGCTGGAGAGGCTGACTACACGGATCACACCATGAGTGATCAAATTTCAATGCTGTGTAGTCAAGCAAAATTTTTGAAAAAAAATTGTTAGTTTTAATACTTTGCTGTAAATCATAAATTACGTCACCACAAGGAATGTTCGACCAAGTCTAAACTAGACGCACTAGACTTGTTACAGTATGAACTATCCTAATAATTATGATAATGAGAATAATTCAACTTCTACTAGTCATATAAACATACTGAAAACGCCAAATTGTAGAGAAGGGAATTCTGGACTGGATCTTAAACTTTCAAGGGTGTAACACCTACTATCCTTAAGTTATGACGGCAAAACGCCAAACATTTGACGTTTGGACAACAAAACATGAAGGCGATCTATTTTGACGTTTTTCTGCAAGTAAAACAAATATAACACTGATGTTTTTAGTATCACCAGAAAGTTCTTTTTCTGCCCTAACTAACAACGAAAACTAGAACTTTTTACGCGGTACCAGAATAAAGTTATAGCCTAAAGTACGTCAAAATGACGCAATATTTAGTAAAAAAATTTTGACGTTTTTCGGCATATAAGTCAGCGGTGACCTATATTTTTTTTGGTATCAAGTGAAAGCTCTAACTTTTAGGTATCCAACAACGAAAACTAAATCTTTTTACGCGGTACTTGAAGAAAATTACGGCCAAAACCATGGCGGTGGTCCAGTATTATTAATATTTCAAATGTATTTTGACGCTATTGGGAACATGTCAGCCAGAATCTATAGTTTGGTTAGTGTCAATTTAAAGCGCCTTTTCTGAATTATCGAACTGCGGAAACTAGAAAATTTTTGGTGGACCCTAAAAAAAGTTATTCCCAAAATCGTGGTGGCTGAAAAACATCATTATTCGGTCAAAGACGTTTATCGGTATATAAGTCAGCGTCAACGTATAGCTTTTTTGGTATCAAATGAAAGCCCGTTTTCTGTCCTGTCTAACTTTGAAAACTAGAACCTTTTACGTGGTACTTGAGATAAGTTATGGTCAAAAGTACTTTTTAGAAAAGAATTTTGTTCGAAAAAATTTCTCCTCTACTACTCACACCATAAACGTATTGAACAAAGTTCGAAAAAATTGAAATCGTTATAACTTGCGTCAACCTTGACGTAGAAACACAAAATTGACAGCATTCAACTCAACATTAAAGGGACTTTCGGATGATACCTCACATGACGTTTACGGATGCAACGGCCAGTCACGTATGACTATTATTGACCATTGGTGGTAATATACTGACCATTGGTCGCCGTTTACGTCATCATGCGACATATCAATTGATAGCTCTTGACAAGCGCAAGCATATAAAACAAATTTCACGTCGATATCATAACCCTAACAAACGTTATGGCTCCTGGAATTTTTCCCTTTAGTGACTACCTATAATCACCTCATATGCGATCAAATCGCATTGTAATTCAACTTTTAACTAAATTTTTTTTTATTAAATTAAATTTTTTAAACAATTTTCATTGTCATACATTAACTTACGTCAGGTACTAGATTTGGTCGAACTAGTCTAAACTAGACGCGCTTGTCAAATTTGAAGTGAAACAGTCAAATTCAATTTAATTCAATTTTTCTTGAAGTAAAATTTAAAATTTTTTGAAAAAGATTTTATTGTCAAACACTGCTTGACCTCACGTTGTAGATCTAGTCTAACTAGTCTAAACTAGACGCACTAGTCTTGTATTAATATAAATAAATTTAATATTAATATAAATAAAGTTCCCGAAATATTTTTAATATTAATATAAATAGAAATTTTATCGGATTTTTAATATCAATATTAATAGTATTTTAATAATATTTTAATACTTGGTTTGATTAGGTTCCCTCATATAGTGTACATGTTATTAAACTTTACAATACCGATCAGCACTACTAGAACAAGATGTATTTTAAGTCGCCACATTGTACCAGGTTTTTTTTGGTCAAAATAAGGGGCAAATGCTCAAGATTTTGAAATTTTGCTCACCAAAATTGAAATTTCACCCACTGCTCTGAAGGTACCCCCCTTTAGAATTTTATGGTCGGCTGAAAATAATTTCCGATAGGTCTCCAATTGACAAAATTCAGCCTAAGAATCAAAAATATCTCCAATTTTTTCAGGGGGCTGTCGCCCCCAGACCCCTACAACTCCCTGGTTTACTACTTTTTGCTTTTATTTTTAACAAAAGCGTAATATGCATGCAAGGATGTAGCCAGGGGGCAAGGGTCGCGGGGGTCGCGACGTCTCCAATGGACGTCTTCATGTCGATATACGTCTCTCATGGACCAAATTTGGCCTAAAAATTCTCGAATTTTTTTCTGGCTGCCGCCCCCAGACCCCTGCAACTCTGTAGCTTACTCTTCCTTGTTATTAATTTTCATCAAAGCCTTGAAGCCTAGTCTACAAGAATACATTATGCTGCATTTGCTTGTGTAATACACTGTCTGATGTGACGTTCCCATTTCTTATTTCAATTTTTTTGCCTAAAAAATTTCTGTTACGTCTCCAGTTGACCAAATTCGGATAATTATGAACAAGTCCGTTTAATCCGTAGTACCGTTATTTTATTAATGGGATTTCATTTTTAATAAACTATAAATATAAATAAGAACCCTGAAATATTTATATAAATAGGAACCCTGAAATATTTTCAATTTAATATTAATATAAATATTCTTTTCAATTTACTTTTAATTTAATATTAATATAAATAAATTTAATATTAATATAAATAAAGTTCCCGAAATATTTTTAATATTAATATAAATAGAAATTTTATCGGATTTTTAATATTAATATTAATAGTATTTTAATAATATTTTAATACTTGGTTTGATTAGGTTCCCTCATATAGTGTACATGTTATTAAACTTTACAATACCAATCAACACTACTAGAACAGATGTATTTTAAGTCGCCACATTGTACCAGGTTTTTTTTGGTCAAAATACGGGGCAAATGCTCAAGATTTTGAAATTTTGCTCACCAAAATTGAAATTTTGCCCACTGCTCTGAAGGTATCCCCCTTTAGAATTTTATGGTCGGCTGAAAATAATTTCCAATAGGTCTCCAACTGACAAAATTCAGCCTAAAAATAAAAAAATATCTCCAATTTTTTTCAAGGGGCTGTCGCCCCCAGACCCCTGCAACTCCATGGCTTAGTATTCTTTGCTTTTATCTTTCACGAAAGCATAATATGCATGCAAGGATGTAGCCAGAGGGAAAGGGTCGCGGGGGTCGCGACGTCTCCAATGGACGTCTCCATGTCCATATATGTACGTCTCCAATGGACCAAATTTGGCCTAAAAGTTCTCGAATTTCTTTCTGGCTGCCGCCCCCAGACCCCTGCAACTCTGTAGCTTACTGTTGCTTGTTATTAATTTTCATCAAAGCCTTGAAGCCTAGTCTACAAGAATACATTATGCTGCATTTGCTTGTGTAAGACACTGTCTGATGTGACGTTCCCATTTCTTATTTCAATTTTCTTGCCTAAAAAATTTCTGTTACGTCTCCAGTTGACCAAATTCGGCCTAAAAATTAACATAATCTCCATGTTTTTCTGGGGGCTGCCGCTCCCAGACGACCGCAACAGTGTGTTTATTTAATCTAAATGACCAAAATTACATTTTGTTTATGTAATAATGAGTGCCCTACAATAATGAGTGTAAAAAAGTGAGCAAACAAGAGTACGATGCCCCCCCCCGTTTTCAAAATCTTTACACTTTACAAAAAATTGTTTTTAAACGAAATGTGCTAAGTGTCGCTTTTGGCGTCAAATGTGCAATAATTACGCTTTTCTGGGTACGCGTCTGGCGATAACCGAGCATAAAACGTAAACTAGCAAATTTACGAATTGCTTAACAGTCTGAAATTTTGCTCACTGAAATTGAATTAAATCCCCTCGGACACTATTTTCCGCAAAATTTTGTCTCCAAAAATCAAGGCGTTAATTTGGGCCAGAGTATTATTTCGGCCGATTAGCTAGGATATGGAATAGTGTCATACTCTTCCTTATACTCTTGCTATTATGTACTCTTGCTTAAAGTAACAACAATAAAATAGCCTACGTAAGACATTTATGGTAGATTTTACAAGGGTGGTTTGTAAAGGCTTGGTTTTATGTATTAAATTTTGTGCAACGCAGATTTAAGAAGCCAGCAAATCTGGAAATTTTACAAAAAAATTATGACATTACCGACCGTAAGTTTACTAAAAGCTCCGTTTCTGACCAAACAAATTTTTAATTGTTTTTGATTTTTAGGCCTAATTTGGTCACTTGGAAACCAGCCGGACAACAAAAACCAAAGAGGGACCCTTGTGTACAATTATTCCAGTAGTGCATACTGTATAGTGCAACTCTCCCATTCCCACCCAACCAATTCCCTGTTTGCGTACGTGCAAATACATAGACACGATTTTTACGCTGTATTAAACTTCATATTAAAAGTATATTTAAATTCATTTTAATATTAATATAAATACAGCCTGTCAATTTTTGCGCACGTATACGCCATATAATATGTTCAACGCTGTATCAAAGTCTCGCTATATTAAAAAGAATATTAAAAATACAGTGCATTTTAATATTAATATCGGGTTTTTATTTTTAATAAACTATTAATATAAATAGAGCTCTCGAAATATTTTTAATGTTAATATAAATAACGTACCTAATTTATTTTTAATATTAATATAAATAGGAGTCCCAAAATATTTTTAATAAAATATTAATATAAATATAATTCCCAAATTATTTTTAATTTAATATTAATAAAAGTATTAATATTAAAAGTATTTTAAATAGCGACTTTTAATATTAATACTAATTACTAAAATAACGGTAATCAGTAGGTTTTAGAATGGCAATTTTCAGCATAATGTTTAAGTTGTTTAGTCCAATAATAAGTAACCCGTTAATCCGGTAAAGGAATAGGCCCTGACTTTATTATTTAATATTGTCTGATCCGCTACCAAGTTCGTACGTTTCTGGACGTGGTCTTAGCTCAGTAGCAATTTCAGCAGAACAGAGACGTGCTGTTGTGGCCAATGTTTAAAATGTCAACTCTTAGACCACGGTTTAAGAAAATCTACGAACAGAGTTACTGTGCTGCAGGATTTAAATAACGAAACTAAGACTTACAGGCTCTCAAAAAATTGCTAGACTCTGGAAACCTAGGCCTAATATTATGCAAAAATCTGGTTTTTACTTTTTTTATTTATACAAACAATATATTAATACAGTAATATTTGTTAAGCAATTTTTGATCAAAAAAACAAATTCAACATCAATTTGTTTAGTTCCAGGCTTTACGTTTTGCGACAACTTCGTCTCTTGTGACGCTAACAGACGTCACAACTGACCCGTCCGTATTGTTGCCAAATAATTTCAATATTCCCGCCCGCAGCTTTTCGTTTTTGACAAAATAAATAAATATATTGTTAGCCGAGTTCATGTTCATTAGAATCCACCAAAATTGGGCCAAGCCACTGAAAAATCGCGGCAGCTGGCGAAAAAACACAAAAGTGAGATACATCAAAAGTCCCGGGATTACAAACAAGAGCAATGTGCAGAAACTGACCCAAGCTAATGTTTTTGTCACTTTCGCTTGGCGTTGTAAGTTTACTTTAATGTCGCTTGAAGTGTCCTCAGTTTTCACTGCTCCCCTAATAAACGCTAAGGCAACTCCATAAACAACCACAGACAGCAAAGAAACCGAAAGCTGATAAATCCAGTAGATAGTATTGACAAATGGTGTTACCACAAAACTTAGTGGACAGTTATTATGAGAAAATGGGCTACGAAATGCGGATGTCAAGGTAGAGAGTATAGAAAACAAGTAGAGTGCAAAGCTTGACATATAGACAAAAGCAGAGAACAAAATGTTCGACTTTGTGCTGGTTTTCATGTAAGTCTTGATGGATGCACAGGCGACCAGTCGATCGATCGAGATTAATAACAGCAGCGTTGGCGTGGTGAATCCGCTCATGAGCGCGAAGTGGACCATTGGGCGAAACAAACACTCGTCGCGACTCACGCGAAGCATATTTGTGCCAAACACCGAGAAAACAGACCGAACAAGACCGTTTAGAAATTGATTTAGCCCACAGAGCAAATCGCTAACAGCCAGCGCAGTGATGTAGACGTATTCACGTTTGTGCAGATCTTTGCTTTTATACACCGTTAACAGGATGACGACATTAGAAGAGATTTGAAATATACCTTGTATAAAGAAAACAGTATTTACCACATACTGGCGCCAGGTCATAGGACCAAATGCGGTGACATAAGATGTATTATTCATAACGTAGTTTCAGCAAAGTTTCAAACAAAATCTATTCACGAACAATTGAAATGCTAGACTAAAAGTTATGCAAACTTCAAGTTTTGTTTCGAAAGTTTAGCATGACTAAGTTCAGCAGAATAGGTCAATCAAGCTGAATAACTCAAAGTTATCAACGCAAATTTGGCTCTATTTAGAGGAAAATATTTTTTCAAACTTCTCGTGCGAAGTTATTTGTTTAGTACCTAGTCTAGTCATAATAACAATGTAAATAATATAGCTCAGTAATGGGACTACTGTAATATAGAAGTCAAGCAACGCTAATGTCATGCCAAAAGCTTTAAACGTTGGATCCAAATATAATACTCTATAGTCTATAATTCTCTACGCTGTTGTACTCTAAAAACCTGAAACTAATCAACCCCGCATCAACCAAAATAGGTAAAGCAAGTTTTACAACCTGCCAGAATAATTCTTTTCTATACCCGTCTGTGAGCCTGTTTCGACAGCTACTGCAGTGGTGCCACCAGGGCTAAAGGACTATAAACCATAGTCGCGGGTATCAACGTGAATGGCGGCCGGAGGAGTGGTCATTTCGTCACGCCGACGACTGTCCGAGATGTGGCGGTGTGGGCGGGTCTCGAAGGTTTTGGTGGTCCGGTCAAAACCTATTGCTGAATTTAAATAGTCGGGGGGCGAGTTGGAACTTACGGCTATAACTTTTATGGCATGAAACGAAAAAATGTGACTGGCTCATTTTAAGAACAAAGTTTAGCAAACATCTCATTGTTCTGTACACATGTTTTTGGTGTGGCTGGTTATGTACGAATTTCATTTTCATTGGAAATTAATTATCTAAAAACAACTATGCTGAAACCTCTGGGATAAAAGAGGTGTTTTCACGAAACTGCTTGTTTGGACTAATTCCAGGCTAATAAACACACAAGCACAAAGGGATTTTTGGATTATCATATGGTATATAAATGTGCGTGGTTTTGTTTGGACATGTGCTTAAAAAGTCAAGCCTCCTTAGTCTGAGGTTTACTAATGGCGTGTTTAAGTATCATTTGAATTCGTTTTGTCGATCAAAAACGGACGTCATTTGAAGTATTTTCATTAACAAGCAAAGTTTTCGGCAAAAGTATTCAGTAAACATCAAGCATATTTTTCCGCGGGGGGGGAAGGGGCCTTTTTTTTTTTCGTGTGGTATTTCCCCCCTTCGGTCTTGGCCTTTTTTTGGTTCCCCCGTTAGGAAGAGGTGAAGTGGCCTCTCCCTTCTGGGCGTAAAGAAAAAAAATCAAGCATATACTTTCCAAGTACATGACCAGAGGCCATCGTAAACCTGTTGGGCTAGCTAAAGTAACACTTACTTGTTTAATTTTTTATAAAAAGGGTCTGTTCCTTGGCAGCCATTCATGCTGCAAAATTTTAGTGAAGATTTCAGCAATTTATGTGTAATTATTCAGTAAGTTTTATCACTGCACTTTATGTTTTACTATCTAATAATGATATTATGCAGATGGAAAAATATTAATGGGTTCACTCAAAATTACTGACTGTTGTCACTCAAAACGTGGTAGACTGGCCCAGACAATGTACAAAGGCATGCCGACCATAAACGGCTCCAATTAGACTCGCATATTAACAATGACTTACCAGACCTATGGCCACAGATACACATGGGGGAAAGTCCCCCAGATTTGAGATGTCGAGACTTGCTACCCCTCTCAAATTTGACCTAACAACTTAGATGAATGAAATATTTAAGCAGATGCAATTTATTGCGTTTTTTACGTTCAACCCCCCCCCCCCCCGCAGGTTTCAAGGCGATCTTAAAATTTCGAAAAAACCAGGGACAAGCCCACCCTCAGACTGAGACCCCGTCTACATGTATTATGCCTACGGCCCTAGCACACACTCACGTGCACACTGAGGTTGCTTTTATTTTTATTATTTTTCCATTGAATGATATTGCAAATATTTTTAATTTAGGTACGAGGGAACATGATGACTTTCTAGGCATAACTAAATTTACTAAAAATTATCACGTAATCATTGAATTAACTTGTTTTTTACTAATGATAAAAACTAAGTGGACGCCGGCAAGGGTTCGCCATTCAGATTGCAAATTATGCACACATTAGGTGGTAGTCCTTGCCGGGGCGTACGCTACCTCTCTATACTGCCACTTCTTCCTACTACCAGTTCTCTCTACTACCACTTCTCTCTACTACAACTTCTCTCTACTTTTATCTTACAGGGTTACTGTAGTTTAGTTTATCTACTGTGTTACTTTAAGACTACACATTCAATCATTGTTTTAATCATCATTTAGAAAATACTATACACTATTTTAAATTTCAAATTGTCAATTTTTTAATAAAAAGTCACAGCCAAAGAGGACGCGGTGTAGTATGAGCAATCGCTGCCAAGTAGTCGTGAGGATGGCGCTTGTAAAATTCGTTCTGTAGGCGTTGCAGAACGCGATCAACATGTACGTAAGCTGCATTTCCGAACATAAAGTTTATTTGGTTTTTGGATATTTTTGACAAACAAAAACTCGTTAATTACGAAACCCGTTCCGCCGTGGCTGAGTGAAATTTCCTCAACCGCAACGAACTCCACCATAATTGTACAATAAACTGATAACTGCCTAACGGGTAATTGAAACTTGCCTCAACCCGCCAAACTGACGCCATGACTTGACCCTATTGTTTAGTGTGAAAAAGAAAACTACAGTAATCCTAGTAGATAGAAGTGGCCGTAGATAGAAGTGGTAGTAGAGAGAAGTGGTAGTAGAGAGAAGTGACAGTAGAAAGAAGTTGTGTAAACCATCTGAATCACACAAGTACTCAAGCCAGCAGGCGGTCACATTTAGTCGGCCAATTATCTGCCTGCAGTTTTGAGTGCTAACAGTCAGTAATTTTGAGTAACACCATTAAATAACTGCTATGCAGATTTGACTTGATCTGTAGTTACTTTGGATGCAGCAGTACTGTATTGTCGATTTTAAATAGAAAAAACAATTTGCTGTGAAGCATATAAACTGAATCTGCGTGGTCGAGTGGGTAGTGTGTTAGGTTCGTAATCCTAGTAAAACACTTTTGTCATAGTTTTGCATCTTTCATTTATCAACAAACACGAGAGCTGCAACTAAAGTTACTGCATTACAAGCCATTTCAGGGGTGACAGATGCAAATCACTGACAGAAGCCGTGCAAAACACACTCCGCACATGAACACATTAACATTAACACTGCATTAAGATTTCAGAATCAAAATTAAAGACCTGTTGAGCTGTGGCCCAACATGAAAAATATTTTTTGAGGAATGGTCAAAACTAACTCTGTAACAACTACGTTTTACCAAACTAGCTACTAATTAGCGTAATACAGCAGCTTATTAATCAAACCGTTTCAATATTTTGCTATAAAAAATTGATTGATGGAATTTTCAACAAAAATTTGGTGATATTAACATGATTCAAGGACATATTGAACCACCCATCGCTCAATCTGTAGACCAGCGCTTTACTGTTATAGCTAGGTACTGAGCCTGACTGTTGTAAATGAGAATTAGGGCCTATGAGACTCGGGGGCTGTGGACGTGGTGTAGTGGTTAGCATGCTTGACTTCGAAGCGGGCGGCCCGGGTTTGATTCCCGGCGCCTCCATTTCTTTTATTCCTTCTAAATTGGGGTCTCTTTTTTCTATTTAACATAGTGGCGACAGTGACAGGACGGAGAGGATAGGGCCGGGTCCTTATGACAGCCTTATCCCTGAAACGTCTTCGGAGATGGGTTAGGAGCCCCATGCCCTGGGTTGAGGTTGGCACTTCAACCCTTACGGTACTCGTGCTGTGTGCAGTATGAATGTGTACATAGTCTCTTTCCTGTGTGGTCCCTCGAAGGGTAAGCCGGAAAACCCTCGGTTTCGGATAGGGGTGAACCGGAGAAAACCCTCGGTTTCGGTTAAGTGTGAGCCGGTTAAAACCCTCGGTACTGGTTGAGAATCGTTCTGTTTCGATCGAGAAACCCTGTGGTTGCGGGTGAGCCATTAAACCCTGAGTGTGTTGTGTGACTGAAGTAGGCTTGGAGGCCTACGTGTGAATGTGCTTCGCCCTTGAGGCATCGGGTTTGCCCCGGGAGCATGAGTATCGATCGACCGAGTATCGTTGCAGGGTCGCAACGATGCTCGGAGGGGGAACCCTGTTGTAAATGAGAATTAAGGCCTATGAGACTGAGGGCTGTGGTGTAGTGGTTAGCATGCTTGAATTCGAAGCAGGCGGCCCGGGTTCGATTCCCGGCGCCTCCATTTCTTTCATTCTTTCTAAACTGGGGCCTCCTCTGTCTTTCAACATGACTGCCTGAGGCTCTGACTAAATTAAATGCCGTTAGCTGTAGATGATGCACACAATTTGACACATGATTTATGTTAAAAAATCAGTTATTCATTTTGTTTTGGGCGAATGTTCGAATTGATTAAAATTTCAAGTTTTAGCATTCCTGCAGCTAGCGTTTTATTAGAGGCTTTTTAACTGTCGCGCCAAATCTGCTAGCAGACAAAATTAATAACTTTTCAAGCTGATAGGTAACTTTTCAGCTTGTATTTTAATTAAGACTGTCTACAAGAGTGCTCATTATGGTGAAGATTATGTAATAAGTTGAAAGGTGACTGTAGTCAAGTTTGCACCTGCAAATATGAAAACTTTTGTCATGTTGCTGCTGCGGCTGTGTGAGAGACTATATTCTTTGTATTTTGTAATAGTATTTGGTTTTTTATAAATCAATTAGTTAATGACCTATTAACTTATTAACTGAGAAAACTATGGGCCTATTCCTTTACCGGATTAAACGGACTGGACTTATTTTAGTCCGAGGTTTAGGAACGACAAATCGGACTAAACGGACTAAACGTTTTAAAATAAGTCAGCGGCTTAATTGTAGTCCTAACCCATTCCTGAACTACCACTGGACTAAACGGATTTAACATGCACGCTTAACATTAACGTGCGTAGTTAAGTCCGTTTAGTCCGATTAAAAAGCAGCGCGCTAAAAGTTAAGTCCGTTTAATCCGGAGGTTTTGGAATGGCATTTTTAAGCTTAATTTTAAACTGTTTAGTCCGATTATAATTAACCCTTTAATCCGGTAAACGAATAGGCCCTATGTAGTATGTACATATATGGTATCTTGTCAGTTGTCAGTTGTTTGTGAAATTGAAGTCTCAATTATTAAGGCCTGACTAAAATATGAAACTGCATAATGTACTGCAGGGTTATCCTTGTTCTTGTCCCAAATTGTGTACTTGAGTTAATTTCAAGAAAACGAACAAATGCCTTATTTTTGAAATTGTTTTTTTGTTAAAATATGTGAAATATCAAAATATTTGCACAAATCTGTTTGGCATTATTACATGAGATCAGAAAGCTATTTAATGGAACAAAACAAAGCTGTATATGTAGATTAATTAATAATGTATGTCATATATAAATCTGACGTCTTCCAAATAGTGTTTAGGTCCCATAATTTCGTAGTCTTGTCAAAGGCCTATTATATGAGGTTATTAGGTTAGATAAATCAGCTAATGGAAGTTGCTCTAACTTTAATCGCCTTTTCTTCACTAAGCTAAAAAGTTTATACGTCAGTTTTTTTCTTATTTTCTCATAGTCAGCTATTTTAGGCCTTTAAAAAGGATTACTGTAAAATAGGTATATCAGCTGCCTTGCCTATTCTGGTCGACCTAATCTTAGCGGCTTTGTGCTTGATTATCTCATCATCAAATTTTTTGTTCAGAAATACATCCCAATGGTGCAACTGAGTGAACTACTGCCAGTATATATGTAGCACCACTCACGCTAGGCTCCACAGTTAGATGGGGATCAATTTAGACGGTGTCTGACCTTTCTACTGGTCTGAGCTACGTACATATTATTTAGTATAGAGTACTAGCACAAAAAATTTAAAAACCGTTTTTATTTTTTAAGTTAAAAGTCAAAGCTCGCTCAGGCGGAATATGTCAAGTTGTATAACTAACTAACTAACTAACTAACTAACTAACTAACTAACTCTTAAGTAAGGCGTATTCCCAGATAGACTACCTACATCCCAGATAGTCTACAACCCAAACAGGCGCCTAAATTTCCCAGACAGGTTACAACCCTAAAGTCTTCTTAATCCTTTCCCAGATAGGCTACAATCCTTATGGAAACTTTAATCCTTAATTATATCATACCTGTCTTGAAATAACAGTGCAATAACTAACGACAATAACTAAGTGCACGCTGCTAGATTCACAGCGTGCCGTATAAGTTAGTTATAGCACTGCTGTAGGCGTGCATCTTAGTTCTTGCACTGTTATTTCAAAACAGTTATAACATAAGTACATTATAATACTTTGTAGCGTGCACTCAGCAATCATTTGCACTGGCACGTGAAGCCCGCGTGCATAAACTCGTGCGCTGCGCGCACTCGTTTATGCCCTTGGAGCTTCACGTAACAGTGCGTATAAATTACTGAGTGCACTCTACATCGTGCTATAACCTACACGTATACCTTGAATGAATCAGAAGATGTTTTAACGAAAGTTTAAACCTTTTGAGTTAAGGTTAATGTTTGAACAATTTAACTGAACAAGTTTTAATGAAAAACAAAGTTGAGGACTGCTTTCTCGGCACCACCACCTTAGTTCGTTTACATACGTAGACCGATATTCATTTTTACACTTGGCAATGGCAATTGAATTAGCCTACTACTTCTGATCGTTTAATTCGATAAAATATGCCCTATAAATCTACCTCCAGCCAAGATTCACATTCATCCTAAAACACACTAAAATAGGAACAAGTACAACAACAAGTATGAGTTTGAACAGCCTTTTACGCATGCTTCAAGTTTCAATAGGCAGATGCTACATAATAGTGGTTGTCAACTGCGCTTTCACTGGGCCAATTCCTAAAATGGATTAAACGGATTAGATTAAAATTTGTTTTGCCAATACATAACTCATGACATCGTTTATGAATTCACACGAAATTTGCGGCAGCAACTATTTGTAGCACATCTCGTTGATACACAAAATTGTTCAAGTCTACCTCAGCATCGAGATAAGTTATTAGGCAAACAAATTTTAATCTAATCCGTTTAATCCAATTTAGGAATTGGCCCACTGTAAAATTATATTCTATAAATGTATGATTGAATTATATTCTTCTAGATTCTGGACAAAATGCGATTACTGTACATTTTGTCAGTGCTGCTAACCATAACCACCACCGGCTACAGTTTTGGTAATTCCGTCTTGCAACTATTGAACTATTACGAAAACCGATTGCAGCCCCCTCAGTTGCAATTAGCCAGACATCAAGTTGCCGTGAAGAACCACAGAAATTCTGTCAATATTTTATTGCCAATTTTGGATTACAAGATCCCCGCCTCTCCCAATGAGAACGATAGCTCTCGGGACTCTGTGTTACAAAATCTATACCGACTTTCCTACGATGGCACTTTGAATAATGTATGACTTGTCATGTATCTGTACTAGGGTTGTTTTAACCCTAGCATGCCCAAAGGATCATGGGAGATAGCCCACGATGAACTATCATGTCTAGGGCTATGCAACTTGACTAGTCTATTCTAGTGACAAGATTTTTTAGCTGTTTTTATGGGGAATTGTAGGTCTTCGCATTGGCCGGCAATTTTTAGTCCTACTGCCACACAGCGAAGCCTATGCTCATTTAAGCAATGTGCAAATTTGACTTTTTTTCATCGCAAAAGTAGTATTTTCTTTGAGGCCACATTACGAAATCTAAATGCAGCTCCGGCAATCTGCTTTATGTGCATCAGATACAGCGGATAATGTCGTTTATTTCTAGCATTCAACTACGGCAGGCGCACAGTTGCTGTGTTCCTACTCTAGGATGAGGTACATATTATGCCTGAGCGATGGCGCAAATTTTTAAAAATTCTCAACTTTGAGCGCTTATAACGCAAAAACGGTGCGTCCTAGACCCTTAATCGACTGATTATGTTTTGTTCACCATTCATTTTTCTATCGAATGGTGGTTTCGCGATCTCTCTACGACGCACGTAGCTCGAGCAATGTCCAAAAAACTAGAAGGTGTCAGAATGAGGCTGTTTAGCCAGTGATACTCTGGGCATTAAAGGGTTAATGCGACATATTTTCAATTAATTTGATTTCATTTGATTCATCCCTTTCAAAAATCAATTTATCTGATTTGATGCATCATAAATCAAAACTGCATCCAAGGTCATTTTGATTTGATGCAGTTTCCAGATCAAAACAACCCTAATTTGTACTGCTTGTGTTTGAAAAACAAAAAATAAATATGATTGGCTCTACTGCCAAATTCTTAGATCGTCGATCGGTTAATGGCTTCTATGAATGTATTGCGTGGAAAAAGTGACCAAACATATAGTTACTGTTACTTTGAGCAAACGTCTGGACTCTAACATTGTTAATGCAAAAAAAATGTCAGACTTAGCCATCTTGAAAACTTAAATGACAAATGACAAAGGACAAATGATAAGGTCAAGGACAACAAGGAGTATGAACCGGGCTTTACGCTAAATCGACCCTTACTGTTCATGTGCAAAGTAACAGTACAGTACAGCACACACCTTACAGTCACAGATGATGACAACAGCAATAATAGTACCTAAGCCTATGTAGTAGGGCAAAAAAGTTAAACTTTAACCATAACCGAAATTAAAAAAGCTAGAGGTCTTACTTTAACTGTAGCTTTAACTTAAATAAAAACAACCTTACTTTAACTTTAAATTAAAGTTATTTTCAAACAAGCCCAATCTGCGGCAAAAGCATTCAGTAAGCATCAAGCATTTATTTTTAAGCACATTGGCCAGAGGCCATCGTAAACCTGTTGGGCCAGCTACACGATTATTTTACTTACTTGATTTATCCTCCATACAAAACATCTTTAGCTATTTTAAAAAAGTTTGTACTGAGTGCACAATAGATACAGGATCAAGACGTAAAATAAGTTATTGCTGCAATTAGTTAACAGCAAATCGACTTAGCGAATATTGTGTGAAAAGTAAAAAAAGTTGTCTCCGGCTGGGCTCGATCCAGCAAACTTTTGGTTAAGAAACCAATACGCTAGTACTCTGCGCCACGGAGACCACAGAGCAAGATCGTTTAGTTGTCGTTGAATATTTTAGGTAAGAGAATTTTAACGCTGTGAACCTGGGCCAACCTTTCACAAAATTTTCCAGCCCTAAGTCCTAAATTTTACGATTTTGCAAATAAGGATTTATGTGCCGTGTTAGGATAACTGTTTTTCGAACTTGAGAATTATTGTTATCAATTTGCTTAGGTTTTTTATATCCTATTAATAATATCCTTATGTACTTTTAGCGAAGTCTCGGGACCCTGTGATCTATGTGGTCGAGTGGTTAGTTTGATAGATTCTCAACCATGAGGTCATCGGTTCGATTCTAAGTTGATCACTTTTTGACAGTCTTTTGCATTTCGAATTACTTCTCAACAATAGCCCCGATCTCAACAACACAGTGAAACTACAAGGCATTTTAGTGTGACAGATGCACACCTAAGATAAAAGATGTGTAAAACACACCCCGCACATAAACACTTTAACGCTAGAACAGTGTTAAAGATACCAGAATCAAAATTAAAGACCTGTTGGGCTGTGGCCCAACAGGAAAAAGTTATATAACAGTCGTTGCTTTTCGACTTACTTTAACTTTAACTTAAATTGATGCCGGAGCCTTACTTTAACTGTAACTTTAACTTAAATTGAAGCAATGGCCTTTACTTTAACTTTAACTTTAACTTGAATGAAAATGGTTTGACTTTTTTGCCCTATTATGTAGGTTTGTAAACTTTGTACATAGGCAAATAAATTCACACCAGAAAGAATCCAAAACAAGATGTTCACTGTTATGCATTTAGCAAAATTTAATTTAATCATATACTATTATTATAAAAATGCCCTTTCACCAAGGGCAGCAGTGTGGGTAGAATAGGAAAGTTGGCTGATCTATAGCGGAAAAATGCTAATAAG